>CM075861.1:3263136-3418136 GCA_037975125.1 Latrodectus hesperus
AAGGGTATCGACGAAGATTCTTTTGGACCGCTGAGATGCACGAAATTGCGATCGATTTTTGTTGGAATGTGAAAAGAATACAGTTTTAATTGGGAATATTCTGCTCTTAAATATCAGTATAAATTAACGAAAGTGATTGAAATATCGATTATTATTATTTTTTGATTGTCTCGTGAACAAAAAGCAAGTAAGGGTATCGACGAAGATTCTTTTGGACCGCTGAGATGCACGAAATTGCGATCGATTTTTGTTGGAATGTGATAAGAATACAGTTTTAATTGGGAATATTCTGCTCTTAAATATCAGTATAAATTAACGAAAGTGATTGAAATATCAGATTATTATTATTTTTTGATTGTCTCGTGAACAAAAAGCAAGTAAGGGTATCGACGAAGATTCTTTTGGACCGCTGAGATGCACGAAGTTGCGATCGATTTTTGTTGGAATGTGATAAGAATACAGTTTTAATTGGGAATATTCTGCCATTAAATACTGGTATAAATTATCAAAAGTCTTTGAAATATCGATTATTATTATTTTTTGACTGTCTCCTGAACAAAAAGCAAGTAAGGGTATCGACGAAGATTCTTTTGGACCGCTGAGATGCACGAAATTGCTATCGATTTTTGTTGGAATGTGATAAGAATACAGTTTTAATTAGGAATATTCTGCCGATTAAATACTGGTATAAATTATCAAAAGTCTTTGAAATATCGATTATTATTATTTTTTGACTGTCTCGTGAACAAAAGAAAGTAAGGGTATCGACGAAAATGCTTTTGGATATTTGCTATAAGCGAAAACAGTGTCAATATTTGTCGGAGCATGATAAGAACACCGTTTTAATTGAGAAAGTTTTACCAATGAATGCCAATATAAAATTTTGAAGGGAGTGGAAATATCGTTCATCATTCAATGTCTGGTAAGCAATATGCAAATAAGAATATCGACGAAAACTCCTTTGGATCATTGCGACAAGCGAAAACATGTTCATTTTTGTCGGAACATGATACAATTTTTGTCAGAACATAATACAATTTTTGTCGGAACATGATACAATTTTTGTCAGAACATAATACAATTTTTGTCGGAACATGATACAATTTTTGTCAGAACATAATACAATTTTTGTCGGAACATGATACAATTTTTGTCGGAACACGATACAATTTCTGTTGGAACATGATACAATTTTTGTAGGAACAAGATACAGTTTTTGTCGGAACATGATAAGAATACCGTTTTAATTGGCCAAAATTCTACTATTGAATACCATTATAAACTTTTGAACGGAACGGAATATCGTTTATCACTCAGTGTCTCGTAAGCAGTATGCTTGTAAGAGTATTGACAAATATTCCTTCGGATCGTTGCGACAAGTAAAAACATTTTCAATTTTTGTCGGAACACGATACAGTTCCTGTTGGAACATGTTAAGATCACCGTTTTAACTGAGAAAATTCTACTTAATTCTTAATGCTGATATAAAATTTTAGAACCTTCAAATAAACATGAAAAATTTGAATCCAATCAGCAAAAGTTTTTGAAAAAGTCTATTTTAGATTTCTTTTACTAGAAATTAATTGTTTCAAAATTCCAGCATGATAAACATATTTACATGGAAATTAAAATTAGTAAAATAACAAATTATATAACTTATTGTATTATAATAATTTAGTATTCAATAATGAAAATTTAAGCATAAATTTGAATAAAATGAATTTTGTATTAATGAAATATATTTTCTAGGATAAAATACTTAGTTTTAATGAATTAATGTTTTTTTCGGAAACATTAATTTATTACATGTACTGGTAAATGATGAATTAATGTTTTTACGGAAACATTAATTTCCTTTTTTTAATAAATTTAAAATATAAATTCACTTCATCAGCTTTGGAGCCATTCCTTTATTATATTTCAAGAGCACATTAGATATGAAAACATCATCATTTCATTACATATAAGTTTTTTAAACTTGTTATAGTAGTTCTTGTTGTTATTAAACTTGAATAAAAAAATATAAAATTTATTTATGTTGCAATTGAGTAACACAAAATTTATTTATGTAGCGAAATCCGTCTACCATTCTTCATATTTTTTAACTTGATATGGATTTAAAATATTCAGTTAATATAACAGCTATTAAGAAGGAGCATCTTTTAACATATGTTTTCTTGAAAAAATGGGCATTTTTGTTTCCTTTTACATATTTGTACATAGTTAAATATACATTTATAAATGTTTAAACCCGTTTAACATTTACTATAAGGAGTTATTTTTAAATTTTAATTTAAGGAACCTTTTTGATAGTTAGAAAGCTTATGAATTTAAATTATGGAAATGAAAAGTTTCAATTACACCAAAAAATCTTCTAGTAAAATAATAAACATAATTTTCTAATATATAGCGACAGAAGTCATCTACTCTAATCAAATGTTACTTTATTTACATATAGGTTACTTAATCTGAAACAACAATAGATTTGCAGATTTACAAGTTGTGCGGCATTTCAATTTTTTTTTCTGATGATAAAAACAAATTAACCCATTATCTAAACAACTATAATCATATAATGATGCGTTAAAATTATTTTATTATATTTTTTCCTCAAGAATAGCTGCAGGCAATCGAAATTTAAATTTAAAAAAATGAAACAGAGCCGTTTATTTTGATTGACAGATTTATTCCATTGGCAACATATTTTGCAATAAGCACACACACACACACACACACACAAATGTGAATTCCCTAGAATCTAAATTTTTCTGCTTAATGATGTTACAATGTAATGTTCTTTTCCGGAAAGCCATATATAATGCATGATTTTATATAATGATATGATCCATATTTATGCTATACCTATGAAATTATCGATGCTTGTACATAAAATATATGGAAAGACTAGAACTATATAGTAATTGTAATTAACAACTTTATAAATATTTTTTGGAAATAAAAACTTTTTGTCTTAATGATTTTATCATTTCTTCAATATAAAAATTATCGTAATCTAATTTTGATTCAAATGTAATTAAAATTCGAATTATTTTTTTATCATACTCAAGTCTAATATTACCATATAACTAAAAATCAAATTATTATTACATTACTCACATTTCAGTGTGATTAAATGAGAAAATTTTGTGCAATTCAGCAAATGTCGCTTAAAGATTTAATCATTTTATCTTGGGTTCTTTTAATTTATATTTAAATTTCGTACCAAGATAGAGATACTATATACAAATACTCTTTATTTTTACCAGATTAATTTATCAACTTATCAAACAGACTTGACCTGTGCAGAATTGATTATAAAAGTAATACTCTATAATCAATGATGAGATATCTAGTATATGATTTGCATATATAAATCATTAAAACAATTTTTTTAATTATTCGTATTATACCTTTAATATAATAGATTTTAATCTGTTTTAACACGAGGAAAGTTTTGCATAACATTTACATATTTTTATCTCTAAAAGCAATTTTCTTAAATATTTTCAACTAAAATTATATGCTGAAGCTGTTATGTTTTTTGATTAGAATTCTTTCGTAAATGTGAAGATTTCCATGTACGTCAATGGAAATATTATAATAAAGAAATTAAAGAATAAAATAATGATGGTTTTTTTTTATGTAAAATCAAAATAATTTTTAAAAGTTGTTTTAGAAGTAATTATTTATCAATTTTAAGAAAATATTTTGGAGTTTATATATCATCAATTTTTTTCATTTGTAACCTTGGGTAATTTAAGTTGGTTTCCTTGGATAGTATGTTTAAAGAAAACTCTCATGGAATAAATGCTGTACAGTAAGAAAAGATTGTTTTTGAATATTAAAATATATATATATATATATTTTAATAACCTCATTAAATATTTAACTTTTCTTTAAATTTCAAATTTTTGAAAATAAATTATTGTTTAAATATTTTCAAATCACATAAATTTCGAATTTAAGCTTTGAGAAAAGATTCGTCGTTTGAAAAGGTCAGCAATAATAATAATAATAAACGAAAACTGTTTATGGCTTCCTTGTCAGTTTTTTGATGCATCTGATGGTAAACATCCTTTCCTTTTGACATCTTCGAGATTGACGGACAACCCTCAACATTTTCCATAGAATCTACCGCAAAAGTGGCTTCTTTTCCACAAAGCAATAACAGGAAAGACGGCAACCAGGCGAAAAATATAACGCCCGATTGTATTTTCTAATCCGAGTAACTGGTTGATTTGGACCTGAAGGGTATTTAATCGAGCGTGTCGGGTTTACGAGCTATTGCGCATGCTCAGGTGGGTGCTGTTGGGGGTGTTTGGTAATTGGGGTGCGGCTCTGCGCTGAAGTGAATACCACCTTCTGCTGACGGAATTTTGAGCAGTAAAATATCTACCTGACATAATAATGATACATTACTTAGGTGAACCCCTGATGATGCCCCTTCCCGATTGTTTTTCAAAACAAGAATATCTAGGAGTATTTTTGTTCTGAAAAAGTATACACATTATTGTTTACAAGGAATAAAAAAGCATATATGCATTGTATAAAAAACAAAATATGTAAAATAAAATTCATTAAAGTGATCAAAAACACAGCAATTTTCATGCGTAATAATGGTACATTGCTTAGCGTTTTGTTTTTTAAAACCAGAATATCTAGAAATGTTTTTGCTTTAGAGAAGTATATAGTTCATTATTGTTTTTATTTTGAAAAGTTGTACGCATCATTGCTTAGAATGAATAAAAACGCATAAAATATGTAAAATGGAATTCATTAAAGTGAGCAAAAATACGCCAATTTTTAAGAGCAATAATTAAACTTTGCTTAGCATTTTGTTTTTAAAAACCAGAATATCTAGGAATATTTTGGCTTTAGAAAAATATACACGTTATGATACTTTTCTAAAGCCAAAATATTCAATTAGAAAAGTAAACACAAATGAAACATGTAAAATAGAATTCATTAAAGTGAGCAAAAATTTACCAATTTTTAAGCGCAATAATTATACTTTGCTCAGCACTTTGTTTTTCAAAACTAAAATATCTAGGAATACTTTGGCGTTAGAAAAATATACATATTATTGTTTCTAATGATCAAAAACCCATATACCCTGAATAAAAAGCAAAATAAAATTCATTAAAGTGAGTAAAAGTTCACCTATTTCCATATAAATAAGTATCACAATTGAAGATAAGATTCAACGCAACACTTTTGTATGTGAGTAAAAAAGGAGAATTCATATTTCTTCAAATATTGTGAATCATTTAAATTTTCTTTCAGTTACATATCAGAAAAACTATTAAAATAAAAAAAACAAGTCATCATTTTTTTATTTTAATTAAAAAAGAATTTAAAAAACATTCCAAACGAAAAATCATTATAAAAAATACAGTTTTCAATATATTATTTTAAGTATGCCAGAATGTTTGCAAATGAATCTATAGAAATTTGTTATTTATTTTTATTTATTTTCTGTTTCATTTCATTCTAAAATGTCCTTGAAAAATATTATGCTGTTGAATGCTGTTGATTAATTAAAAACATATAGATGTAAAATTACTGCATTTTTAGCACAATTTTTGTTTATTTTTTAATTAAATTTCTTAATTTCCCCATTGAATTAAATCTCTCGTAATTACATATAAAATTAGTTTTGCTTTTTTAAATTAATTTTAATTTCACCCTTTTTTTAGAAAACTTACATTATTTTCATTTAAAAAATGCATTCGTTAATTTTTTTATTTAATATGATTCTTAATCAGTAACATTTATTATTAATTATAAGCTTAATTTTTAAAATAAAAATTCAGAAAAAAATTTAACAAGATTTAAAAACATTTTCGGCATCTGATTCAAGAAAATTAGAATTTGTATTCTCTCTATATATTTAATTAAAATGCTTAAAAACTTCTTCAAATGCGGATTCAATATTGTTTGACTTACTGGAAACAAAATAAGTTTTTTTCTATTTTGTTTTAGGATATGGCAACTTTTACCACTAGTGAAATTCTTTATTATTTCTTTTATGCAAAATATTCATTAAATATGCAAAATATTCATTAAATCATTCTTATAGTTTTGTATATTTTACTTAAATGCTCCAAAAGCTATAAACAAAAGGTTTTTCTCATAGTTTATTGCATTAAGAAATTGTGATGATTTTTCCCCTTTTATCATTTTTTAATTTATATCCCACATTAAAATAATGTCATTCATATCTAGAATATAACCAATAATAACGAATTTAATGCACTTAAATTATATACCCTATTTATACTGAAATTTTTCCACGTTTCTTAATTAATCTAAAACATTATTATCGCATTGAAACATTATGTGTAATTTAATTAAGGCAAATTTAAATCGTTATATTCGATTTTAAATTAAGTATGTTTTCTTTTTTTAAACATTGCCTTCTTTTAATTAATAATATATAATTTTTTTCCTATCTCGATTGAAAAATTTGTTAAAATTAATATGAGTTATTCTTAAATATAAAGACTTATAAATTTTTAAACATTAAAAATTGAATTTAAATATTTATTAAATTTGCTTACATAATTATTTTATCTAATATTTTTCAATCCTAAAAATAATTAATTCATTCACAGTAAAATTTTGAATTTTTTCTCTTAAAAAATGTTTTGTTGAAAAAAAAAAAAAAAAAACTTAAATGCTTCATCAACCCTTTACAGTGTTAAATTACACTAAGCTTAAATAAGAATATGTTTAGCTTATTTTTTGGAACAAGTGGATTTAAATCTAGAGATAGTAATGTAAGAGCTCTGAGGAAACGGCAACTTTAGTGATTAGGCCTTAAGAATAAATGCTGTTTGAAAAAAAATTGTGAATGTTCCTAAGTTCCTGGAGTCATGGTAGAGCACACACGCATATGTAAATTTAGACAGAGATTTTTCCTAAGTGTTCTTCGGAGTATATATAAGTTTGTTCCTACCTTTTCTTTATTTATCCCCTTAATTTGCTTTAGTTTATCCCCTTTATACTTGAAGGGATAACATATCACGTATTCTTTATTTGTATTTCTCTAATATGATATCATTTATTCTATGGGCCTGTACAGAAACAGGGTTGCTGGTGAACCAGATATAACTTTGAATTGAATAGGCTGTATAACCAGCACCAAATTACACAGGTTATCAGAAGCAACAGGCTAAGATGGCTTGGTCATGTCTGCAGAAGCCGGGAAAACAACCCCACTAGAATATCAACGTTAAGAACCCCGAAGGATCCCGTGCCCAAGGAAGACCACCAACAAGATGGCTCGTTGACAATGAAAATGACCTCAAGATGCTGAAAGTAGGGAACTGGTAAAGTGTCGCTCTTAGCAGACTGGGCTGGAAAAAGCGTGCTGTAGAGGCAGCTAAGACCGGTAATAATTTGTTACGCTGTTAAAAAGAGGAAAAAGATATCATTGATTATGTTTCATATAAGGAACATATTCGCCAAATTTAAAACTTACAAATTCAACCATTTTTAGAAGATTCACGATGTATCAGTCTACACTCCCTTTTATACAACAGTCAAATCGTAAGGCTAAAATTGCAATTGCAATTAAATTGGTATGCATAGAATCTGTACATCCAATAAATAGTGTCTAACTTTCTGGTTTCGAGTAAGAACATATATCCTTGCCGAACATTTTAAATTTTTTAATTTTATTTTTATTAAACTTTACTTATACTAGTAAAAAAAAAACTTATATTTACTTAATTATACTTGATGAAATACTTAGATTTTTACTTTTAAGATTTATAAGTTTTAATAAAAATAAAGTTAAAAGCAAATTAAAGACCAGTTAATTAAAAAACAAGAACAAGAATATTTGACATTAAAAACCATATCGTATTTATTTTTAAAATAACATTGTTTTGAATAAGTTAAATTTAAAAATAGTAAGTAAGAAATATAGAGATTATAAAAATGTTTGTTTCACTTTAAGATTTTTCTTACAATTTTTCCTAGAATAGGAAACATGCAAATTTTTTATGCAATTTAATCTATAAAACTTTTTTATTCACTGATATAAGAAAAATGAAAAAAATCTTGGAACATTTCTTCATATAATATTTCATCATTGTTACTAAGAAATACTTGCATTGACCAGTTAGTAAAATAATCCTTCAAATTAATATCAATCATACTATGCAAAAACAGAATGATACATGACTTATATATATGCCAAATTTTTTAATAAATTACTTATAAGTTGGAATTTTATAAAATTGTTTACAATGAGTTAACTGAAATAAATATTTTTTTTTTTACTTTTGCTAACATAAAAAATTGTTTGGCATTTTTTTTTTGTTCAAGTAATGTAATTCTAAGATTTAAATTTCTAAATCTCTAACATTTTCAAGATTCAAAGATTCAAATGTGGATTTGAATTGGATAAAGATTCGAGTTTTATTAACGAACAGATATAAATATTGAGACAACCTTCTGCCATATGAACACATTTCCTGTTTACGTCTCCAATAAAAATTATTCCATTTCTGGTCAATACAGAATGATTAAGTCATTCATTCAGGAATAGAGCCATCAACACTGCACAACGAGCTGCATAAAAATGCAATTAGCTGTGGCTCGGTAACCAGAAAGGTGTCAGGAAATGAAATGAAGCAATTTGCCCGTTTAAAAAAGCGGAAAGTGATTAGGTTATCACCATTATTTCAGCAAGACTTGTTTTTGGCATTAAAGTATATGAGAGTAAGTATTGAAGTGTGGCTCCAGGCTAAGAACTTGTTACAAGAGGGCTCAACTGAGACGTTTTCTTTCCGAGGAGTGCTTGAAATTATACTAATGGGACATCAATTACGATGCTGTTGTCCCTTTTTCGTTCGACTCAGATCAAATAATGTGCGAAAATTGGTGTAAGATATATACATCACCATACTAATCATGGGGATTATTTCATTTAAATTTCTTCCTGTCTGGGGAAAATGTTTCCTAAGGAAAAACTATAAAAACTGTCTTTAATGAAGCCTTAATTTTAAGACTGTGATGTAGGTAAATGCAAGCATGGTAAATGAATGCTTTTTATTCTAAATTATATCGAAACATCCTCAATTAGTAATATAGAACTTATAAAGATTTTCTTTTTTGATTCTGTAACATTTTCTTCTTTTTCTTAGAGTTGGGTTTATATGTCATTAAGCACCTCTGCTTTTATCAGCATTTTGTACTATTAACTCCAAACCCGATGTTTCCTAGTTCCAGTTGCTCGGGTCACCCACTTTATTAATAAAGTCCGATAACCCTTTAATGGAGTCTAGGTGTAACTCTCTAGTATGGATGATGCCCATTTTAAGATGCTCTAGGCAGAAGATACGTTTAATCGTAGGCTTCATAACTGGGCACTACTATTTCAGAAAACACCTCCATAAAATGGGACTGTTTCAGCAAGACCCTATCTTCAGGAAATGTCATACGCAAGATGAAACGGCCAAGTATATCATTTACGAATGCAACAATTCACAACAATCCCAAGAAAGATATTTGAGAAAACCCTGACGAGGCAATTACACTTTGGTTAAATCATATGTTTATTTTCTTATTGTTTGTTAGGTCAAAAATTTTTGATACTAGTAGTAAACTATCTAGTGGCTTCAAACACAGTTTTCCTGTTCTGTGCAATTTGTATAAAATTTACCATCTGGTATCTTAATAAATTGTGGAAACCAGTCAAAAATAATTGCAGAAATTTAAGGACACTATTCATATAATTGGATAAAAATATAATTCTTTCTAAATCAAAAAGAGGAAAACTTGATCTTATTTAAATTTTTTAGTAAATCTATTTAAGTGGTTAAATTTACACGAGAGACTCAAGTCAGGCGTTAATACATTATAACAATTCCTAATTTAAATTAATTGTTTTTTAAATAAATTTTTATATTGCATAAACAATTTTAAGTGTTTTAAAATTGCATTATAAAATATTTTTGCATGCGCTTGTGAAATTTTGACTATAAAATGACATTAAAAATGGAAAAGCCACACATATAATTTTTATAATTAATGACTTTGTTGAAATGAAAACATTTTAATGCTTCCAAACTAATGCTATGATATTTGAGAAACATAATAAAATATTACATAAAACTTACCATATCACATCAACAGCCATTTAAAAAATCGTTTTAATTGCAGATATTCTACAGAATATTTAATGTAACTAAAGTAAATTAATCTTTTGAACAAAACAGGAAGTTGTAAAAACCTAAATGTTTTCTGTTAAAAAACACCTGTTCTATGCATATATTAATAGGCTAATTAGGATAAAAAATTTTCAATATTATATTTATGTTAAGATGATTTATAAAGTTTACAATATATGATTTGACAATAGTTTTCATGATTAGACTACTTGCCAAAACATGGTTCTTGAAAAAATAGTTGATCAAATAGGTGAGACAAATATAACTAAATTATAAGATCAAAATATAAAAATCAACACTTATTTTAATAATGTAGGAAAGATATTTTACACAGCTGTGAATCAGTTAATTTTTATTTTATGTCAGATTATCCCTGATAGAAACAAACTTAATTTCTTTCAATTGCCAGAAGAATTACTTATAAACAACCATATGGACAACTGAAATTCATATTTCAAAAACCTTAAAATGGGTAGATGCATTTATCCTCTCAGTTAGATTGCATACTCGGTTTGTATTACTCAAATATTTATTTAAATATCTCTTTTACTGTTGTAGTGCCAAATATTATTGATGAAAATGATTTAATTTTTAGTGTAACAAACAATGTAATAAAAAGTTGAGAGAATCTAAACATAACTATCGGCATTATGACATCTGTGGTAAATTTGCTATGATCTATAGTACAAATCTCAGATCTCAACATAATGATATCATATCAATTATAGAGAATAAAAACAATTTAAGAAGACAATGCTATTATCACCACCATTAAAAAACAATTCACCATTAAGTACCATTAATAGTGAGACACCACCATTAAGTACAATTAAGACACAAAAAATTTCATCTGCACTCTTGGATGTAATATTTATTACTTTATGTGATACATAAAATGATATATATTTTATCCAAATATATGTGATACATATAATGTATACATAAAATTTATATATCACATATAAAAAATATATGAAATATATAATAATCCTAATTGTAAATAAATCTTTAAATATTAGTAAATTTAAGAACTTCCTTTCCCACCTAAGCTACTAGACATTTGATAAAGAAAAATGAAATAGTAATAATAATAATATATACGAACTATAAAAATTCACAGTAAAATAATATATAATTTTATGCAGAAATCACAATAACTCTACTTCATTTTATAACCATTTGTAATTTGCTATAAATTTAGATCGATTAAGACAAAATTTTTATTAACTATATTTAAATGGATAGAATTTATATTACAGATAATCTTTTTTGGATTAGTATAGTAACAATGGATATTAATGTAATCAAAGTAATTCAATAAAAAATATGAATGATTAAAAAAGTAAGAATTGTATGTTTCACTTTCTTTTCGGAACTCAATTGAAAACAAATTTACAAAATCGTAACCCAGTGTTAGCTCGCGTGCCAGGTTAAAGTTGTTTGCACAAAAGCTTATTTCCTGGGATAATCTTCTTTACAAATCGGGGGGGCCAAAAGGGGTCTTCGAAGGCGGATATCAGGTAAAGGAAAGCCTGCTGCCGCACCCTCATCAAAAATGACCAAAAGCTTCTTAAATATTTCGCGGCACTTTTCCATCAAAACACGCTTGACAGAAAACCGTTGAAGGGGTGAGGAGGTATTTTTTTTTCTTACCTTCCCTTCTCTGTCTCTGCTCACTCTTTTGCGAAATTTTACGTCAAGAAAATCGGCCTGTCAGAAAAAGGGGGGAAAGTTTTTTTTTCCTTTATTTCTTGTTTTCTCTCTTTCTCTTCTTTTATCTTATCATTCTTTTTTTTTTTCTTCCTTGCTTTTTTAACCCCCACCCCTCCTTCTCCTTCGTTTGTTTTCTTCCTTCTTTTTCTTTTCTGAAACTTTAAAGGAGTCAATGAAAAGATTTCGCGAGTTATAAAGTTTATGTGTGAGACTGACGTTTTTCAGTCTTTTTTTTTTTCTCAAACCCTACCTCCTCTCACCCACAGTTGTGACATGTTTCAATTTTCACCATTTACCGCCAGATTATAGAATCGCAGTGGTTGCAACAGTTTTTGGCGCTCATTTATTGGCGAGAAAGTATGAAGGGAAAATAAACCTCTCTTTTTGAAGTAATTCTATTAAATTATGCGAGAGGTCAATAAACATGGAATTTCTAATTGCTATTTTATATCCTTGTAAAACAAAACATGTACATAAAAATTTATTAAAAAAGATTGAAAAATGAATTTTTTGATTAAAAAAAAAAAGAAATGGTTTTAATTAAAACAGATCTATTTTATTCGATAAAATAGCTTAGATTCAGTTCCGCAATTTCCAATTTTAGTTAGAAAATTCGAAACACATTGGTTAATTTTTTAAATTAATAACTTATTCATTATCTTTTATTTTAAAAAATATATCTTGAAACAAAATAGCATCGCTAAAATTTACAAAGATAGCTCATATATATTGCGTATTACAATTCGGTTAATATTATCATTTTTGTCAAAATTATTCAATTTTACAAGACGAAATGTTTTGGTTATATTAGTTTTAATATTAGCATTAAATATTTGAAGAATTTCTTTTAAACTTATTAATAATTATGTGTAAATAAGAAATCAATTTATCTTATTATTTTTTGTATGTTCAATAAAATTATTAAATAAAATAAATTAAGCCAAAAAAACTTTATAAAGCCTATATATATACATATTTGTCAGATTATTTTTACAAAACAATAAAAAAATTTTTAAGAAAAGTTAAAAATATCATATATGTATGTATGAATATATATATATATATATATGTATATATATATATATATATATATATATATATATATATATATATATATATATATATATATATATATATATATATATATATATGATTCTTTTTATAATCATAATGACATTGCACTATACAAACGCTTAAAATGTTTAATTTTTATAAAATTAATATAATTTTAAGAAAATGATAGTCTTTTTCAATTTTGAATCTCACGATAAACATAAAAATATAAGTAAGGTCTTATAAAAATTTGAAGAGAATCATGTTTAGAGATTACGAAATGTCCTTAAGCATATAAAAAAAATAAGTTAAAAAGAGTTCCGAAAAAAATTGACAACTAACGATGAATCCGCCAAGTTGGCGACTAGATGCATGGATGGCGGTGTAGCAGCGTAAGATTGACCGATCTTTATCAAAGCTCCGTTACCATCTCCGACAAGACGAGTTACATCTGCGATAAGGCGACAAATTTAAATATGAATTTACTCTCTGACAGGTTTTCGGGCAATAGGGGGCTGTGCGCGGGTATTTGATTTCCTTTCACTCCTTGTCAATACTAATCCCTAGAGAAACGACGTTTAAAAATCCCACCAAAAAAGGATTTTTTTAATTGTTGTTGCTTTTCCCCGCCTTTTATTGAGATTTTAAAAGGGCCGAATATCCCGATATCACTGTCCTATGTGTCCTTAGGAGAAGCAATGAAAAAAAGATGACGCATTACTTAGCCTTGACGGTGGTCACTTTTTTTCTGAACATGCGTAATTCTCGGTTAAGCTTGATGGAGTGGGTACAAGCTAAAAGGAGAACCAACACTGGATTGGCTTTATTGCAGATTGAACGCCACTAAACGTCAGGCTGGAAAGTGTCCTTTGGATCAAGTATTCCCGCCAAGATTAATCCAAAGTACACGAATCCCACCTCTGAACTTCTCACTTTTATCTTCACAGAACAACGCTTGAACGGTTGTTTCTAAAATAATTTTTCATGACTCAGTTACTCTAATTTTCAAGTAAGGATTCAGTGACTAATTTTTTTCATTACAAAAATAAATTCAACTTTCAGATCTTGCAATGAAATTGTGCAAAATTTCCTATCAAACCAAGTTCTGTAAAAACAATTTCTGTATCGTTAATTACTATTATTAATCTTATACAAATGTAATTATTAATTAATGTTAAATATTTCTTTTTTTAATGTAGATAATTGACTTATCTTATTATATTAAATACAAAAATAAAAATTTGAGATTCCACATACAAAAGAGTTTTATTTCAGTGGTTTATAAAGTGCATGTTAAAAATATTCTATATATCTATAAAAAGGAATTTTTTTTTAATCAAACTTAGGAATAAAAATTTATTTAAAAAATTACTTTTTACTTTGAAATTGAATCACCACATCGAAAGTTTCAGCAAAATGTAGGATTATAGAGTTAGCGTCCAAGAAGACAAATTTTTCAATTGTTTTTTGTAAAGTGGATAGTAAAAACGTAGTTTGGGCCTTAAGAGATTTTTGATATATCCAAGGAAAAACCTTGTAAGTATAAAACATTTTTTCACACTCACTGAAAAATATTTAAAAATAAATTCAAATTGTGCTTCTACGCAATAATTTTGTCTATAAAAGAGAGCTTTAATTGTTTTTATATTGCTTATTGACGTTTTTATTTAGTTTGAATTTTGTTTCTGGCTCCCACAACATTAATATTCATTTTCATTGGTCTGTAACGTTTGAAATAATCAGTTCTAATATCAGAAATTAAATTAAATATTACTATAAAACGTAAAATGCTTAAAGAGAATTTTTAGTAAATTTGTTAAAACTGAATTCCGTTATACATTAATATATAGTTCTGAAAATATATTTCAGTTAATTCATATATTTTTAGAACACACAAACCATTTCTTTAAACTGTAAGTATAATATCTGACCGGCCAGATTTATATTAATATAATTATAAACATTAAAAACAATTTCAAATGATTAAATTGATGAAAATAAATTCATAAAAATAACAGAAAAGTTAAGTATTTAAAAAATAACTGTATCAAAATCCCAAATATTCTGACTATAAATAATATTTCATTTAATATTATTTATAGTCAGAATATTTGGTGTGCTGTCAGAATATTTGGTGATTTTTAGTGTGCTGGTAAAGATGGTAACAACATACGTAACATATTTTTCTTCAGGCAGTGGCACACATTCTCCCCAAAAAATTTAGTTCTTATTGTTATAGGCAAACTGATGTGAAGGAGTGTAAATATGAGAGACTCGAGACAGACATTGTTCAAAGTTAGTTTTACAATTCGAACTGATTTCAATGCTCTTTGACTATTCAGTGATAAATAAATAGTCTATCACTAACGTCTAGGTAATATTTATTCTATGGCTCTTCTTAAAGAATTGGGTAAATATGTTATATTTGACACACGAGCAATATTTTAAGATGAAGATATATTCAGGGGCTGTGGTAGTCTAGTGGTTAGGGCATCCGTCCTCCATCCGGAAGGACAGGGTTCGATTCCCAATGCCACCAAGCACCTAGCGAGTACACGTGATATACATACTCGTTAAATTTGTGGGATCAAAAATCCTGTGGTCGGTCGCTGAGCATGGGTATAATGGTCTGGAGAAAATTTCATCCCTCTTGTGATCAATGTCAAAATAGATGAAGTGGATCCTTTTGTGGTGCCATCTATCGGAGGAGTTCAGAGCAAAGTCGTACTTCACCTCCGTGATATTTTGTTAAAAGAAAGACGCACCCTACTGACTTAAATTCGCATAGCCAACGGCATAGCGAGCTTGGCTTGTTTAAGTATCATAAGTAACAATAACAGATATATGAATTTAATAGGACAGTTTAAAAGAATTCAAAGTCTATCTTTAATAAACTTCATATTCTTCTAATGAAATCAATTGGTTCTAAACAGAATAAAGAGGATATAAAATTTTTTTTTAACTTTAACATGAAATATCAACTTGTATAAGAACTCATTTCATTAAATTTATGAAAGGTCTTACATAAGCATGTCTTAAAATATATATTGTATCATGCTCGCCAGTGTATTATACTGTAAACATAAAATTATCATACAAACTCTAAATAAATGTATTAAGAAAAGATGAAAACTTTACACAGAGTTAGTTTAGGATACAGTTTAATAGGTAGCTATTTAAGAGTGAAAGCGCATCAGCATTTTTTTCCGTATCCAGCCATAAGTTGGGCTCTATCAGTTAGATTGAAGCCATAGGGTGGGAGTCTTCGCAATTTGGAAGCGGAATCCTAGTAAAAGATGACCAAACTTGATCTGTTACTCTATGAGGTGTCATTTCACTTGGAGGACATTGCAATCAAGACCTATTTAACGTGCCCCAGCCGCCGTTGGTGAATACCATGGATCTTTGGTTAAATCGGGATTCGAACGCTTTACCCCTGAAAATGAGAACGATGTCTTAACTAACCAGGTTATCATATAGCCTCTCAATTACTTTAAGAGAAACCTAAACTACATTTGAAAGTTCATGTTTTCCAGTATTTTAGTTTTCAATGAACACAAGTATCTGATTATAAAGTAAGAAAACTGCAGTTAAAAATAAAGAAATTAACTTATCTAACTAAAACTAAACTAAACTCCATGGCACGACAGCCCATGTGGGCCAAGGCCTATAGTGCCATAACTGTTTTCATGACCGAGGGCCCTGGGGTGCGAAGCATATGTCCCAGTTAGGTGGTCAGCCTAACGTAAGACCGCCAGTGTTTAGTTCCCAAGCATGCTTGGTACTCAGTTAATCGACCCACTGAAGGGAAGAAAGGCTGAGTCAACCTTTCCTAGTCCGAGGATCGAACCTCGGACCTGTGTCATGGGAGCGTAAAACGCTGCCACTAAGCCACCGGGCTTCAATTAACCTATCTACTAACAATAATACTTTTACGGTTATAAAAATATTTTGATTTTTGTGTTAATTATCAGAAAAAAATGTTTAAATAAAAAAATAAACTAAACCATTTTTTGTGCAATTTTGTTTAATTGCTTTTTTAATAGAAATATTATGAATGCGCTTAGCCAGTATCTGCAAATTCTCTTGTAAAAAATTTAATTAAGTAAGCCTTTATTTTAGAATATAAGTTTCATTTTTTTCTTTTTTTAAAAATAAATAAAATATTTGATGTTATTACTGTCGGGATTATAACATTCTAAGTACAAAATTTTGCTACTCAAGCATATTTGAATTACAATTTCCCAAAATCGAATTATTAATATGTTTACTTAAAGAGATTACAGAATTTTATCCAAAAGGCAACTAAATGAGTATTAATCTTTATATATTACTCAAGCAATTACAAATTTAAATTTAAAATGTTTTATTCCTAAAATTAGAATACTAAATATTCATTTAAAAACCTATTTTCAAACCTATACCAAATAAATTCATTTATTTTGTGTTAGTTTATGAATTCAAATTTTTTTACCTGCATCCAAAAGTCTTCTTAAAGCTGAAATTTTTGTTTTTTCACAATCAATACAATACTTAAAGGGAAACATATATATATATATATATATATATATATATATATATATATATATATATATATATATATATATATATATATATATATATATATATAAACATTTTTATCTTAATATGGTGTAGAATAAAGATGGACATACAAATATTATCTAAATTTAATATATTATGATTAAATGTTTTTAAAAGCTTTTTAAAAACTCGAGTATATAAAAATTAGATAATTTTTGATGATTACTCGAAAGAAAAAAAGGCTGTCCCAAAGTTTTTATTAAAAAATTTTTAAGTACTTATTTTGCAAATGTTACCATATTATTTTATGATATAGTAATCTAGTTTTTCTTCTTCTTTTTAAATACTTTTTTCCAATTTAAGATGATTTTTTTCAAATGATACAGTTTATTTGAAATCATAATTCTATTAGAGAAGAAATTCTTAAAAAATCATACAGAAACACTCAATTATTGTTTCCATTTTTTAAGAATTGTTATACTCGATTTTCAGTATTTGGCTTATAATATAATATAATTTCGCAATACAAATTTTTCCATTTAGAAATAATGGGGTTGTGTTCCCTTGCAGTCACATAGGATTATTTTTCGTAATAATTGGTTTAAGTCTAGAGATGGTTTTTGGTTTCTGTTTTTATTATCAGGTTCTGCTTATTTTTGTTACTATCAGTTTGAAGATATAATTTGATATATAAGAGGATATTTGATTGGAGTTTGAGGATTATCCAGTTTATATTTCATTAAATTTACGCAAAATATATTTTTAATGAGGAATTACATAGATTTTCTTATCAATAAACAGCAAAAGTATTTATGCAACTATCAATTATCACAATCCCATGTATTAACTTTCAAAAAGCACCGCAATGTTATTTCTAAGAAAATGAACAGGAGCGGTTCATTTCGAAAGCTAATTCCTAAACCAAAATGTCATGACTCTAAATAATATTCATAAATGCATTTTATTTCATTATTGTAATAGCAAAAAATTTGGGACACTATACACCACATATAATAGTTAATATGTATAATAAATTAATTTCATAAGCGATTTAAGACATAATTTCTTAACCTGTTCCGTCACGCATCCTAACGATGAGTTAGAACTTAACCGATGGCTTACGCTACTTAGCATCGTATTAAAAACATGTAATTTATCTCAATTTTAATGCTCTATTATATAGGACAGAAGATTGTTAGAATATAATTACCCTATAGCCACAAAATTTACAATTTTTTTCCGAAACATTAATTTAACAGCACTATTGATTTATTAAAAATTAAACTAGTTATTTTTTTCTGGCGTTAAAAAAATTGCTGTTTAGCAAATTTAAACGTTCAGCCGACCAACTTGTCTAGTGGTCAGCGTGCCTGATTACGGATAAGGAGGTCCTGGGTTCGAATCCCGGTTCGGGCATGGATGTACTTTCCTTCTCTATATATCCAATCTTTGTCCTTTCCTTGTATGAATGAGGTGTGAATGGTTGCTCACTCTATAAACGGGTCCCTATGGCATGTGTGTAGAACAAAGTCGTACTTTCACCTTCATGGTGCTCTGATTAAAACGAAAGACGCTCCCAATCGACTTAATTCGCATAGCATAGCGGGTTTGGCTTGTCCAAGTGTCATTAGTAAACAACAACAACAAAAGTTCACATATCATACAGGTGTGTGAAGATTTAATAATTTTTTTTTATTCTTAGGAAAATTCAACCACCGAATTGAACTTATCTAAGAAAATTTTTTGTTAATTATATAATAGAATTAATAGCCTAGTAGCGAATGATTTCGTTTGAGCATTTTCATTTGTCTTCTGAAAGGACTTCTCAAAAGATAATGGGGAATATTCACAAATCACAAAAAAAAAAGAAACTAATCCATCTCCTCCGATTATCATGCAGATACTAAAAATACAAAGGTAAACTCCAGTAACTCATTTTTGGCCAGAATCAAACCCAAGACTTCCTATTCAGAGGAGCATGATCCTTGTTACTGCTTTTGGCGAGCTAAGAAATGCATCTGATACATTATAATAGCTAACTCACTAGTTGTAAAACTATTAACATCCAATCGCGATTTTACATTTCGAGACCGTTTTTCACAGTGTACCTTATTCCTGCTTCAGAAAAAGGAAAAAACTCAGAAAACTTCCATCTAGACAGATATATAGGTAGCAGCCAAAAACGCAATACTCATCTTTCATTGCTCGAAAATATCTTGGTTGAAATCAGACAGATTAGTTGGTTTATTGTTCAATGTCATTTTTTTTTTTTTTTTTGCAGACGGGGCCTAAACACTATGATTTCCAATACAACTTGCGGTAGTTATTTGAGAACAAAGCAACATTGCGAAAAAATATTTATATCAATCTCATTTTGCAGTTACAATTCTTCAAGTTATTTAATAAATCTGCCTTATAAAATAGATATGTGGTAGCTGAAGGTAGAGAAAATATCTTAGGAGCTCGCCGCACTTGAACTTTTAATATATATATGTAGGTATATATATATATATATATATATATATATATATATATATATATATATATATATATATATATATATATATATATATATATATATATATATATAATACACACATGCAAGAATAATTAACCGATAAGTTCAGTACCAAAGGAAAACTTGTCATTTGAAAACTTGAATAATAAGATTTATTTAATTTGTTTATATTTTCTAAGATAACTTTTTATATATAAAATCTACCTTCACCAGGATTCTACAATTCAAAGGTGACTCCAAATTACTATAAACAGCAATTCTAAAGAAGGAATTGAAGCAGTATAAGTTACTGATTTGCAGATTCCAGTTTGACTTTTAATGGTAATGGGTAATAGGAAGCCAATTAATGATTAATGCTCTAAAATAATAGTTTTGGCAATAAGGCTTTGTTGCGCCATGATAAAACTTTAATATTTTTTGAAGTATACTATCATATATTAACTTAACAGGTTGATAAGAGTGTACTCTTCTACACGTCATTACAATGATGAAAGTTGTTCAAAGTTACAGCCTTAAATATTTAACGAAAATGAATCGGCACTGCATAGTGGGTAAAACAATAGTGTAAATAGGTTCAATCCATTTGAAACATCCAACTTTAACTTTTGAGAAGGTATTCATGTATCCCACAGGTGGAATGTCTCACTCCTATGAATGTGTATCAAGGAACGCTATACACCTGTTGCCTGCAATTCAACAGGAGGCTTTTTATAGAACTTAGGACTTTTCACTTCGAAGGAAATGGTTTTTCTACTAGATCATCATGAACTTCTAAGGAAGGCATACTATAAAAAGTGACTTATGGTTCATTTTAATGAAATAGTCCGCATTCAGATCCTAATAGATGGGGCCAATGTAATAAAATATTAGCCATGTTAGTGATTGAAGCTGATTACATTTTTAAATACATCTCTACAGGGTTTTTTAAATTGTTATTATATTGGTCATCCTTTTCTTCCTACTGTTGTAATGATTTAAAAGTAACCATTCTTTGAAAATTGATTCGGTTCATCAAATGTCTCAAGTAATTCATCTAAGAAAATTAAATATATATATATATATATATATATATATATATATATATATATATATATATATATATATATATATATATATATATATATATATATATATATATATATATATATATATATATATATATATACATATATATATATATATATATATATATATATATATATATATATATATATATATATATATATATATATATATATATATATATATATATATATATATATATATATATATATATATATATATGAAGCCCGGTAGCTTAGTGGCAGCGTTTTACGCTCCCATGACACAGGTCCGAGTTTCGATCCTCGGGCTGGGCAAGGTTGACTCAGCCTTTCATCCCTTCAGTGGGTCGATTAACTGAGTATCAAGCATGCTTGGGAACTAAACACTGGGGGTCTTACGTTAGGCTGACCACCTAACTGGGATATATGCTTTGCACCCCAGGGCCTTCGGTCATGAAAACAGTTATGGGCACTGTAGGCTTTGGCCCACATGGGCTGTCGTGCCATGGAGTTTACTTTAGTATATATATACATATGGAAAGAGAGACAGATTTATCTACGTATGTTTACATTTTATGCAGTAAAAATATAGCTAATAATATTTCAATCAACATATTTTTGATGCTATTATTCCCTGTGCCAAAAATATAATATTTAAATACTGCGTATATATTTTCATGTTAAAAAAAGATCAAATTAAAAAAGATCTTACACTATTAAGCATTACAAACGTAAAAACAAAATGAACTTAAGAAGATATTGGGTGGTTTTCTACTTCTATACATACAAATTTCATTATATTGTATTTAGAAGAATGCAAGCAAATTGGAGTGTGAACATATTTGAAAAGTAGGAATTATTGCGTTTATATAAAATCTGAGTTTTATTTTAATGTGGGAAAAATATCTCAAAAAATATAAAAACTTAGTATTACAGTAAAATAAAGCTTCAAAATTAGTCTTAATAAACTGTTGTAATGAGATTTATAAGGAGTTATTTGGTTCGAAATTTGTAGTTCTGTGTGAATGAACAGATAATAAGAGATCTGAGAGGTCTTATTTTTTTAACAAAGAGAAAACAAACCTTTGTATAAAGTTGAAGAAATAGTATACTATATATATATATATATATATATATATATATATATATATATATATATATATATATATATATATATATATATATATATATATATATACCTTTGACAAGAAGAATCAAACATGACTCCTTTTGATTACGAGACCAAAATCTTTTCCTCAATCTTAATAGATTAATAAAGAGCTTACTTCTTCGGCATTTTTTATTTTTTAATTACAACTCATATAAAAAGATATTTTTATGTTTTCCCTCATCATCTTGAATTCCTGTCCTCCCTACAGCCTTTTAATAAAATTACAAATTTCAGATCTCTCTCTTGTTTAAGAAATTGTTTATCTTTCTACTTATGAAAAAATCTTGTTCTTGCTTTTAAGAGAATACAGCTTACCAATCAATTATTAGTTTCTTACTTTTACTCTTTTCTATAATGTATAACTTTTGAATTTTTCGCCATTATCAGTTTTCTATTTTCACATATTCACATCCAATAGTACGTACTTTCGAGACTAAGTTTCTGTAGATTAAAAACAAATTTTCAGCTACTTCATTCTTGCTTAAGATAAAAATCCTTATCATAATACTCTACTTTGTTTTCATTAATAGAAAATTTTACAATATTATCATAAAATTATTGATAAAAAAAGCTAAGGCATTTATACTGTCTTTTATATTTTGGTTGTTTTTACTTATCTCTTAAAATAGTTATTCTATAAGAAATTATTAGTTTTTTAAAAATTTCATTAGCATATTAATCTGAAAGTAATAATTAATTTTTAAAGTAATTATTGTAAAGGATCATTATTTTTCAGTTTTGTGATATTTTTATGCTAAACTAAGCTAACAAGAAGTACTTATAAATACAAGAAAAGATTATTATAACGTTTGTTTATTTAATGTAAGTTTATTTTATTCTTTTAATAAGAATAAACTATAGTGTTAGCTTTCCTATATAACATATTTGCTTCTATGTTTTTGGCATACATCAGGTAGTATAACTAAGTCTAATCATAAAAAATATAAAATAAAATAAGCAGAAATTTTTTTTTTGTAACAATTTGTATTTTTGTTTCTAAACTAAATACTCATAATTGAAATATGAACAAAAAATAATGCAATGATTGCAATTAATTTGATATTTGCTACATAAAATACCGAATATTATTCAAAAGAAAATATTAAAAAAGAGAAATTCAGGCAAATATTGTTAATAAAATTTAACTTTCATTTTTATGCCAAGAAAAAAGTCAAATTCTTGTCAAATATAAGGATTTATAAGTTATATTTAATAATTTGAAATGTAATATTTTGTGACTGTGTAAAATTAATAACCAAAATATAAAAAAATGTAACAAACAGTAAAAATAAAAAAATGAATTTTAGGAAATGAAAATTAGCCAACAAACCTGAGCTGTAATATTACGATAAATTTTGAAAATGTAATATATGTAGACTTATATAGATATGAGAAGAGCCACTGGTACCAAATTAAAAAATAATATAGAATTTGATAATTAATTAAGAAGGAATAATATATCATTCCCAAAATAATTTAATTGTTACAAAATATCTTTATGTAAAAAAAAAAAAAAAACTAAATAAATTTTGACAGATATAAAAACGAAAAATTTTGTTACGAACACTTTCATACTAAAAATTAAGTATTTTCTTAACTCTTCTGTACTGTTTCAATATTTTGACACATATTTTAATAACAAAAAAAATAAATAAATAAAATAAAATTTAAAATTTTTACCTTATATGTATATGATGCGTTTTTCAGTACCATATATTTTTTTTCCTTTGCTTCATTCTTACTTTTTAATTCTATATCATCATTATACATAGCAATCAAAAATACCTTTTCTGTAATACATATCTGCTTTTCAAATTTTGCGATTACGCTTTTGACACTCGAATCCATTTAAACAGCTTATTTATCTATTATCTTATTAATAATCCGAGAGTATTTGGGTTTTTGGACAGGTGATTTCAGAACTTCGATATTTTGGTAACTTAACACCTTATTAAATTTATTATTAACCTTACTAAATTATTCACCCTAATAAATTTAAATTAAAGATTTTAAAACAGTGAAAAATGTCTAAGACAAAAAAATCAAAATTTCATGGGGACATCGAGGTTTACTTTATTCCTCTGATCTTACTCTTATTCCTATTACTTTTCTTTGTTTGGTGTCATTTGGACAATATCAGAAGTTTCAGTCCTAAGTTACTTTTTAATCTTGTGTGTTTTTATCTTTATCCCATAATTTACACTTCAGTTTTTTTATTATTATATTTTGTTTGTTAATTTGATTCATGTTATTTTCTTTTAGATAAGATTTAATAACAGCTTTAGAATTGAATTGTAAAAATATTATCTTTATAGGTATTAAATTTCCCAGTTTTCTCATTTCTAGCTTTTTTTATATATATATAACATTCTATTAGTTCTAATATTCCTTCAGTAATCGCATACACCTATTTTCCATTATGTATTTACGTTATTATTAGAAAAAATATGTTATTCTCTAAATATACTGATTGAAAACACTTAAATTTTAAATGATAGCCGCATTCACACAGTTGGCTTCGTCAATTTTAAGGGTATCTTGTCCGTTGTTGTGAATTATAGGAACAATTACTCTGTATATGCACAATAATTCGAAAATCTATTTTGAGTATTAATAGCATTTTTTTTAAAAAACATTTCTTCGGATGTATAAATAATATTGAATTGATTTACGTAAAGATAAAAGAAAGTGATTTATGAATTGAATTGACATTCTATTCTATAGCCGTATCTATTCCTTAAAAAATTTAAGTTTTCTCCAAAATATTTTTCGTAAAATTTCAACTCAAATCTTTAGTTTCATTTTTATGCAATGAAATTGTTTTCACTAAATGTAAAATGTATTTATTCAACTATATCTAACAGAGCAATCTTTTTGAATCAATCGCGTGGGTGACTTGTGGGAGTGATGATCTATAAAAATGTGCTGAGATTTGATGTGTCTATATTTATCAAAAACTTTTATCGAAACCTTGCGATTCAGTTGTTATTGAAGAAAATGCATTAAGAAACTAAATTGGCATTAGCTAAATATATATTAATACATGTTTTTGTTAAATGAAACACACACATGTCAATTTATATTAAATGAATAGTCTGCAAATTTTTTAGATTTGATTTAAAATTTTAATTTATTCATTTAGAGTGTTGGGGAACGTTATGGAATTTAATTGTTGCATTTAATGATACTTAAAGATTTCAAATTTAATTACATTTTAAGGTTTTCCATGTCCAAAGAAACTGAAAATTTCTCTTGCGTTTCTAGAATTAATAAGAGAGGCAGAATATTTGAATCTGAAAATTTGAATATTAATGTTTTTTTTTTAAATTTGAATCTTTAAAGTTTTGGTTTAAAATACAAATTTTAAAGATTAAAATGTTTTCACGGGAAATAGTTTTTACTAGTAATTTGAATGTATAATATGTAGTTCATTGGCATTTGTAAGAAAAATTGTGTGAATTAAAATACATTGAAATATCCATCAGATGATAAAGTCAGTTTTAAAGTGATCTTTTAATTTACAGTGAACAGAAATGGAATAAGAATTTGACAATGGCAATTTTTAAAAAAACTAATTTGTTATTTAGTTTGTATTTAACTTGTTACTGTAACTGTATATATTGATACTCCTAAAATTCTAATTACTTAATTTATGCTGATTATATTATAGTATCAATAAAAAAATCAGTAATAAAATTACGGAATTTTTAGTAATAATTTTCGTTAAAACTAAAATATTTATTCAATGAAATCAGAGCTTTGAATCGTAATTTTTTTCGTTTCGGTTCGACTAAAATAAAATAAAATATATCAATTCAATTCCGGTTTCATTCCTCTAAAAATAACGGTTTTGAGTTTAATTCTGAATAAATAATTTTTTAAAGTATATTTTGTACGATCTAAACTTATCAGCAGAAAAACAAAACTGAGAATTTACAATACACTCATACTACCCGTGCTGCTATATGCAAGCGAAACTTGGACATTAAATGTCGGTATACAACGAACCCTAGAAACCTTTGAAAAGAAGGTATTATTAATTAAATATCTATGGGCCTGTACAGGAACAGGGTTGCTGGTGAACCAGATATAATTTTGAATTGTATAGGCTGTATAACCAGCCCCAGATTACCCAGGTTATCAGAAGCAACAGGATAAGATGGCTTGGCCATGTCTGCAGAAGCCGGGAAAACAACCCCACTAGAATATCAACGTTTAAGAACCCCGAAGGATTCCGTGCCCGAGGAAGACCACCAACAAGATGGCTCATTGACACTGAAAATGACCTCAAGATACTGAAAGTTAGGAACTGGCAAAGTGTCGGTCGCTCTGAACAGACTGGGCTGGAAAAGGCGTGCTGTAGAGGCAGTAAGGGCTGTAATTGGTTGTTACGCTATTAAAGAAGAAGACGAAGAAGATATTCTGTACTAAAAATTATTAAAAGTCATTCTATTATAAGTAAAAATTTAATTCTATCAAAATTAGATCGTTTTATTTTTTTAATTGGTACACTATGTGATTGACTAGGATGTACGATGAGCATTGGAATTGTCATCCATTATAAAAATAATATTCGATAATTAGGTTCATGATTATGTGTAACATCGTCGTTTCGCGCTTATGTCTCATGTGACGTACTTGAATATGCAGTAATTATGTAAAAATGTTTATTTACTTAACATACATGAAAGTTGACTCTAATTATTAACGTGGTTTTAGTGAGATTCCTTCTATTGTCTCAGAGGATAAATTTCAAACCTGAAATCACCCTTTCAACGTTAGCTTCTGTAGCTGGTGATGAAAAAGCCTCCGTTGCAATCTTAATCAAGACCGGATAGGTAATTTTATTCTCTTCTTAGAAATCTAAAGAATTATGTTTTATATCGAGCCTTCATTCATAGTCAAATAAGGTATTTATGTGGTTTATATATTGCCAGTTCTTTACTTTCTAAAGTAGATGATAAATCGTTTTCATTTTCATTGCTAACAGAAGAAGATTGTGCTTTCTGATTAACGATTAAATTGAATTTTTCCAAAAAGATTGTAATTTATTCCAAATATTCTTTAAATATTGCACAGCTTGTACATTTTTGTGGGGTAGAAAGCAAAATTTGATTACGCGAGTCCAAATAAATTGTTCCAATTAAGCCATCATTTTCTTTTAACAATACTTCCATTAAGCAACTGATTATATAAAATATCCGCAAAGAATTTTTTAAATTTTCAAAAGTTTATTTAGTGCATTTTCCTTACACCCCCTTACCATAATCACTGTAACGGGAAAGAAAAAATCTTAAATTGCTATCGTAAATATTCTATTTGCATGCACCATGCATTGTTAAAAAAGGTTTACGTTTTTAGAAACTACAAAAAAATAAGGCAAACATTTTATATTTACATTTTATAAACTAAATAATTATGACTTTTTGGCAAAACTTTTTAAACGCCAATATTTATATCTGGCGGAAACTGTTTAGCAATCGCATTGGTGATCGATTACGTAACTATAATATAATAGAACCATTTTTCAATGAGACTAAATTAAATTTCGCTTATTTGGCTGTTTTTTGCCTGTGGTGATTTGAGATTGTAATGCTCTTTTTAACTGACGAAATTATCACCAAGTAGTCTTTTGCACCAACTAGTTTCAGCTTTGCTTGTTTGCCATTGTTTATCACTTTGTAGTCACTTTTTACGGAAAAAAAATATATATTAGATTTAAAATAAAATTTTGAGCCAGTATAAAATTATCATATCTACGTAATATTATTTTCGTTTCTCCGCAATAAGCATGCTATTGCTTTAGGTTTGGTTTGTTTGTCGCTCAACGGTCATTTTTTGCACACGAGCGCTAATTAGACCGGGACCTATGGTTTAAAGTGGATTCCGAACCACTACAAATATCCATACCAAAGGTGGGATTCGAACCCACGAACTGTTGAACCGAAGGCAAGAGCGCTAACCATTCGGCTGCCAGCTCGGCTGTATTTCTTTAGGATCATCATAAGCGGGGTATAATGGAAAAGTACCCTTTATTTTTCAATGGGAACAAACTTCGTAAAAAATTACTTAAAATTAACTATTTACTTTGTAGTTTCAAAGCTGGTACCGCTAGGGATTGTGGGTATTGAAATTTTAACTCTTCCCATTACATAAATAATAATTTGCCGATAAAAATAAAATTTTTGTATTCCAATAAAGATCTAAAAATACTATATGTAAAAATCTTTATTGGAATGCCACGGACGCACCTGAATTCGGGCCACAAAACAAAAAGAAGAGAGAGATGTGATTTTTTCTTTTGTCTTGTGATTTTTCATTGAGATGAGATTTTTAAATTATTCTTTATCTTACTATTTAATTCTAGTTGACCACTGTACTTATATTGTGGATTAAGTCTGACATTTACTAGATTTTTTACTTCTTCTGACCAATGAGAAAGACAAATATTTTTAAGCACGCATGCCAATCCCTTTCTTAGGGCAGTACTGCATTCTGACTTCTTTCTGAGTAGTTGTTTTGTCTATCTAAGTAGTCTATACAAGCAACCATAGATAATCGCATACTGAGATGCAGAAAATAAAATTCAGACTGATAATTTTCTTAAAAAATTATCTATACTTCTAGTTCATTCAAGTGAAAAATGAAATCTGTCTTGTAGAAGTAATTTCAGGCGAAACTGAAACGGGAAAGTTACAGTGAACATCAAAACAAGAAATATAAAAGCAAAGAACATTTAATAATAATGTGTTGAAATAGAAAATACTGATAAGTTTGTTACAGAAACAAATTAATTGAAGAAATTTCGAACCGAAAAAAACCGACATTTTTTATGTGATTCATTTCCGTTTTCGTTCCGACCAAAATAACGGTTTTTGGTTCAAAGCCCTGAATGAAATGATCTAAGTTTTCTTTATTTACAGTTTTTGCATGATTTTAAATTGGTGTCGCATATTAAAAACTACTGTTGGATTTATTTTTCCTAATTTTCGGTTTGGTTTATTTGTCGTTCAGTGATGATTTTTTTGAACACTAGGGCTAATTAGAGCGGTACCCATAGTTTAAAGCTGACTACGAACCACTAAAAACATCCTTGTCCAATGTGGGATTCAAGCTCACGAACTTTTGAACCGAATACAAAAGCGCTGACCTTTCGGCTGCCAACTCGTCCACCAAAAGCTCACAATTTCACACAAAAATATCAATTTATGCACAATTTTTACTTTAATCTAAATTATTATAATTTACTTTAACATAAACTTCGAACAAAATATTATCTTACTTTGTATATTTTTTCATTTTTATTCATATGGAATAAAATATTTATAGTATTGAAGATTAGTTTTAATGTTATTTAGGGTTCTATACTCAATTTTAGTATTAAGATATATCTAAAAATTCCAAAAATTAAAAATATGCGTCCTCTTCGTTGATAGAGGATATAAGTGAGATAGGATAATTTTAGATGACTTTGGAACTTTAGTAAAATCTGTATACAATAAAATCTCTCTATAGCTTGTTTATGTGAGTGTTGAATAACTGTTATCATTACTTATATATATATATATATATATATATATATATATATATATATATATATATATATATATATATATATATATATATATATATATATATAATTAATTCTTTTTAATTTACGACTGTGAAAACTAAAATTAAATGCAAAATATATTAAGAAATGATAATTTATTTGGAAAAGATGTTATTGTTGATTTTTATATTGGTTTTCTCACCCTGAAAAGCTCTATCCCAGCGGTAGGACTGCGCTTTTCAGAGAGGAAGGTTCCGGATTCAATACCAGTCACTGCTAAACAACGAGAGATGGGTATTACCCTTCTGCTTTTTGCCTGCATGTCTATTAAAAGGGGTGCTTGATAATTTTCTGGGTTTTTACTCTTCAGACACGCGAATACGGTTGAAGAAAAAGCTCGAATAACCAAAAACTAAGACTAAATTGGTTCCAGCAAAGACGCTGACACTCTAAATGAATAAGCAGCTGAAAATATGACAAATATTTAATAACAAAAGAAATAACAACAAATTCTTGTGGCCCGATTAAATCCCTATCTTAGGAAACATGGTTCTCCTACAACTGCCACACAAACAGGAAGTGATTAAGACTTATATAAATAATATAAATTATAACCTCTAGCGTTCAGGCAGAATCAAGCCTAAGAGCCTGCATATTGATAATTTCCACAATGGTCTACTGTCCTCCGACAATTTATGCAATGGGCATTATTATTCATTACAACAACTTTAAGCTTGTCCATTTCATTATATCAAAAATTGTCTTGGCATCTTTCGATATCGAAAAATCAGTAATTGTTTCCTAAAACTTAATTACACGTAAAAAAATTAATGTAATTAGACATAATAAAGTTCTATTAAATAAACTAAAAATTGGAAAACGATGTACATACATATTTGTATAAATACGAGTCCTAATATCATTTAAAATATATGATTAAAAACCGTGGCCCTGGGTGTTTTCTTCGTTATTCTTCTGTGGTTGTACATCTGTCTTTGTGCTATTTGTCCTATTATCGACGAAGACTTACAAGCGGATCTCAAGAATCAAGCATACAAGTCTGAATATATGTAATGTAATAAATAAATAAAATATGATTAAAAAGCCAAGACACACACATTTTGGCATAGTGGCGAGTTTCAGTTTGTTCGCACGCTATTTGATTCGGAATGAAAATTACCTCGCCTATCCTTTGACAAACCTTCCATATTTTGGGAGGGGGAAAAAAAGTCAAACATATCCATCATCTTCCAGGTGTCAAACTCTTCCAACATGAATTTGTATTTGTCCTTCATCCTTGCACGCTTCTTAATAACCGGGAAGTCTTCCGAGTAACTAGGAAGTGTCAGATGGCTAGAAGGGTCCTCTTCCGAATTAACTCTTTATTAATATGTTGTAGGAAGTAATCTCCTCATGAATAACTGATATTCACACAAAAAGGGGACTTCCTAAACATGCCTTACTTTATAATCCGATCGAAAATTATTTTACAATAGCTAGTGTAAAATAAAATGAACGATCTTGGAGAAAATAACATAAAGTGAAAAGAAAATTTAATTGTAAATTCGTTTAAATATTATAAAAAGAAATTCAAATTAAGCATGAATGTTACCTTAATGATATTAATTTGAATTTTGTTTTAGTTCTCAAGCTTTTTTTTTATCCATTTATCTCGGGAATATTGATATTTAAGAGATAAGAGTTTAAGAATGGCGATTTTTGGGTACTTTTCCATTTCGCCGGCGCAGGTGATAAAGTCGCCAAAAATGATACAACCGGCGCTAGAGGGAATATCTCCGCTGGTAACCTTTTACTGCTACGTTTCCAAAACATGTGACAGTCTTTTACTATCAACAACTTTTTCAATTCTTTTTTTTAACATTTCATAATTTTATGCTTATTTGCTATATATACAAATTTAATAATTTCATAAAATCTCTATAAAAATCGGATTTTAAGAAACTGGCTTAAAAAATAATAATCGCAACAAATTCACATAAAAAAATATAAATAATCCATATTAAAAAAAAAAAAATCTGAAAGGTCTTTGAAAATTTTTTAATTGAAGTTAATACGCTTATGCCTCCAAAGTAAAAAATTGTTATAGCTAACATTTATTAACATTTTTTTGTGTATATTGTGTGTTGTGAACACTATTTAAAAATTTTATGTGTATACTGTGTGTTTTGTCGCCAATTGGTGACATGATTGGCGCTTGGCGAGATTTGCGCCTGCGAAATGGAAAAGTACCATTTTTGTAAATAAACCAATTTGTGATGGTCAATTATGGTTGACAGGATGTAACTATGGAACTAGGGTGTTAATTTAATCGATCTGTGTCAATTCAGTGGCTAAATAGCTTCACGCCGCTTCCTGTTTATATCAGAAAAGTGAAGCATCATTTTAGACAGGCAGTGATAGGGAGGGTGACCACATTATCCCTTTCTAAGTTACTGAATCTCTGCGGGTTGGGGATGTGTTCATGCCAATCTGTGACATTAAAAGTCCTTCCGCTAATGTGATATGGATGTGGAAAGGAGGATGCTAGCTCAGGTGTGACCTCGTCACCTGACCGTGGTTCAAAATTACGTGGCGCTTGGTGATGGGCGAGTATTCCAAACCCGTTAACTTAGAGGTGCAGTCCGGGGCTGGTCATCACCGCTATGTCAACTTGATGATTCAAACAATTTCTTTACCACAAACTGAAAATGAGTTGGTACTCAATCCTGAGATGGAATTTTTTCCAACTAGATATTTATTGGAATATTTAGAAACAGCTTTAGTAAAAAAACATTTGTAAAAAAAAATGAATATTTTCTGATATCCAATCACTTAATTCCTAGAGTACTTCCTATGACACTGTTATATATGATTTTTAGAAGAGAACCATATCTGTTATATGTATATATGAATGAGCTGCAGGTGAATAATTACATTCAATAATACATAGTTATTGAGAATGTCTATGAGTTATCAATGAATAATTATGGCGTGTGTTTATGAATAACAAGGCATGAGAAGCATTTTTATTTGAATGCGAGATGTAAGGTACATGCATTATTTTAAAAGAAATATTTACTAAAAAATTTCATTGGACGACTAAAAAAAATTTTTTTTGGTAGAGATTTAAGAACTTATTTTATTGCATTTGGAGTACTGGAACTTGCTACATTTGTTACATTTGGAGTACTGAAACATGCTACATTTGTTACATTTGGAGTACTGAAACATGCTACATTTGTTACATTTGGAGTACTGAAACATGCTACATTTGTTACATTTGGAGTACTGAAACATGCTACATTTGTTGCATTTGGAGCGCTGAAATATGCTACATTTATTGCATTTGGTGTACCGAAGCACGCTACATTTGTTACATTTGGAGTACTGAAACATTATGCAGTTGTTACATTTGGAATACTGAAACATGCTACATTTGTTGCATTTGGAGTACTGAAACATGCTACATTTATTGCATATGGAGTACTGAAACATGCTACATTTATTGCATTTGGAGTACTGAAACATGCTACATTTGTTACATTTGGAGTTTTACAATCAGTTCTTCAATTTTTAAATGTTGAGCTGTCTGATTTTATGATCCATAAAAATCATAATTCGTTTAAGATATAACGATGAAATTGTTTCATTAAAAGTGAATTACTGACGTATAAAATACATTAGAGCATCATATTTGTCGCTTTTTTTAAGCAAATTTTATTAACAGGTTAAACTATTGTTGCAAGTTTGCTTGCATATCTTTATGTTTTTACATAACACGTCGGTCTTATTTCCAAAGGGAATTTTCATTTTTGGATTAATTTCATACCATTTTTGATATTATATCAATTTAATAACTTATATTATTTGAATTAAAAATGACGGTGTCAAATATTAATTTTTATTCTTAAATTTGTAAATGTGTGTTATTTGTAAAGTTAAACATTTGCTTCATTTTGCAAGATTATTATTCAAAAATTTTTTTCCCAACCTTGATTTCTTTCAAGGAATAAAAGAAAAATCCGTAATTATGCAAAGCACATAGTATAAATCAATTATTTTTCTTGTGACCGATTATCGAATGCAAAATTAATTTAAACTTTGGCGATATTATTTTGAATTAACTGCGATTCTTTCATACTTTAGTAAAATATGTATTAAAATATTATTTATCCTTTCACATCCATATTAAAAGCCTTAAAACTATCAATGAAATAAATTTTTTTTACTCGGATATATTTATTCTTAATTTATGTGTTTCGTTTGTCATTTTACCATTACTTTTTTAACACTGATAGCAAATGGGATACCCTGCTCATATCAATTATCGCAAACGATTAGTCTTGTATTTTAGAGGCAAATTTTAGACTTAAGAAGTCATTTCTTTTTTATAACTGTTTCACCGAATACATGTGACTGATGTTTTCTGTGTCTTGCTTTTTTCGGGCGATTCTACAAATTTCGTTACTCTCTCTCTAACGTAAAATGAGATAGCAAGCATTTTGAGGGTCTATGGAACTCGGATCTATATGATTTAAAATTTCTTCTGAATCACTACAAATATCCAACCTTGAGTTGGGAATTGAACCCATGATCTATTGATTTAAAGCACTGATCATTAAACCGTTAATTCAACATATTTTTATTTCCAAGACCTTCTTTCTTTACATAAGAAATTCATGGTGTCAATATATCAAGAAGCCGACCGATTGGGTGAGTGGTTAGCGTTCCTGACTCATGAGCTGTTGGTCCCGGGTTCGAATCCCGGTTCGGGTGTGGATGTTTCTTTCCTTCTCTGTGTTTCTCTGTCCTTTCTTGTGTGTTGATGTATGAATGTGGCCCGCCCTATAAACGGGTCTGTGGTGGTATGGCGCGGGTAACGCTACTCGCCTCCGTGACTTGGTTCACAGGTGCCCGCTGGGTAACGACAAATGAGTAGCAGTCTCTGGCCTTGTTGTGGCATAGGGTTCAACCCTCTTGTGCTCGCCATTGGGAAAAAAATATATCAAGAAAAGATACTAAATTTCAAAGCCTACTTTTCAAGTGGAATAGTTAGGAAATAAAATTTCCTCACTTTCTTAAAATGGAAATCGTTATTTTTCCGAAAATAAATGCAATTTCTTCTTCATGTGAGGAAAAGTCTCCGAAGAATATGCGTTTACTGACTGCAGCATTAATGAGATTCTGTGATAGCGCAGTATTTAAGATATTATTGAGAATTAGGTTGTATTTTAAATAAAACAATACTTCCAAATATGGATTTACCTGGAGGATATTCCTGATGAAGAAATATCCCTTTGCATTCTACCGCTTTCCATCAATACGATTAATTTGAACAAAAATAACATACATTACTATGGATTTAACATTATGTAGTATCAAATACCCTAATAATCAAAAACTGTTTCGAGGTATTTGAATATCTATTGAGAACAATTTTTGTCCATTGAGAGAACTTTTCAGAGATCTTGGTCCATATTCAAATGTTGCAAAGAAGTAAATTTTCAGAAAATTCTCGAACACCCACCCTCACAGATGTGTATGCAAAAAGCAGAAGTGTAATATCTATCTTCCTTTGTTTAATAATGGTTGTAATTGAACCCAAGACCTTTCATTCCAAAGAGGTTTGTTCTAAGACATGTGGCTAATTGGTAGCTGAATTGTGAGTGCTCTGGCCTTCCGCTCAGCTACTTGTAGATTCAATTCTCACGTTGGCCATGAGAATGTGCTCGTAATATTTATAGTCTACTTTAAACTGTGATTACCTGCTCAGTTAGTTCTTTTGCACAAAAGTAACCGCAGGTTATCAAGTAAGTCAAAGACTAACTTCAATGACTTCAGATCTTTTTTCATAAAATGGCGCTCTTGTTTCATCATCTCTGCAGTACACAACACAATGACTTTCTTGCACTGAGTAATCTATTTAATTTTGGATATTTAAAGATTTTCATCTAAAAATGGGAATTATCCTTTTATTTTATCGAATCATGTAAATATTTTTTCTTGTTATGCAGATTTTTATTTTTAATCTTTTTAATTTTTTTCCTAATTCAAAAGCAGTATCTTTTTTTAAATTAACTTCTAATTATGAAAAGAATTAATTTTTAAAATCTTATCACTATTTTGAATAAAACTGGAGCCGCCCAACCTGTGTTGTGGTCAGCGTGCCTGACTGCGGATAGGGAGGTACTGGGTTTGAATCCTGGTTCTGGCATAGATGTACTTTCTGTCTCTATTTATCCTGTCTTTGTCCTTTCCTTGTATGAATGAGGTGTGAATGGTTTCCTACATCTATAAACAGGTACCTATGGCATGTGTGTACTGAGGAAGTTGGACTCCACACCTAATTAGGGTTCAGTTGGAAAAGTGGAGCAGCGCACCCCATAATGCCAGCCTAGCTGGCACATTACAACGACAACAATAAAACCAGAATTTCAGCAGGTTAATAAAAATGAAATTTTAAATAGCATACGAAATAATACGAAGAATAATCTCTGTTTAAAGAATAATATATTTAAAAACCTAAATCATGCATCATACACTTTACTCTCAAGAATCGATAGCCGAGAGGCGATAAACGTTTTTTTTATTATTAAGCTCAATTAACGCATTTCTTGATCTGCAAAATGATCCCTTGATCTTATGATTTTATCTAGTTACAAGTTTACATATTTATCATTTTCATATCGATTATCATTTTATGTTTATCAATTAAAAAAATACAAGCAGTATGTTCATTTAAGAAATATTTACTTATGACATAAAATAAATCCATCGCAAACATAAAAAAATAGGATACATTTCTTCCAAAAAAATAAATAAATTTCTTTTTTGGATTTCACTCATTATATTTTCTCATCATGGATTTCACTCATTTTGCTGATGAATGATTCTTCTCTAAGAAATTATCAATGATGATAAAATAGAATTAAAAATTTATCATTTTACGTAAGAAAAATGAAATATTTCGCTTGATAGAAATAAAAATTAATATCTTAAATTAATTATTGAAAATTCGTAAAAGTATTTTGATTTTATTATTTTGAGATCATATGAAATATAATTATCTTGCAGAAAAATACTATATTGTCTGCATCTTGTAGAAAAAATGTATGTATGCATTGATAATATGGAGACTGTATTAATTAGCTAATAAGTTTACTTCTTCTGGCATAAAAAGTTCTAAATTTTTAACCATCTGTCTCGTGATCAGTTTGAAATTTGTATTGATACTATTTCTTATCCCCCACACTAAAGGAATAACATATTTTCCTGAATAACAAACAGGCAAAGACTTTTACTCAAAACAGTTTGAGATTGGATTAAGATAGATCGAATGAAATCATTTTTCAACCAATGGGATTTTACTAGTTGCTAAATTTTGCTTGCATTATGACAATACTGGAGTATATTATTTATTTTACTCTTTCCGAAAAATTCACAAAATATGTCAGGTAAAGAGATATCAAGTAATATATTAGATTTGTTATCAGGATTAAGTGCCATCGAAGTTATAATATGTCCTATAAGTTCCCAAACTTGGTGACAGTCAGCATTAAATACAACATCTCAGACAAGTTCAGAATTTAGAAGATACAAGGAAAGATTAACTAATTTTCTCCTTTTTTATTTTAAAAATTAAAGACATAATTTATTGATTGCTTAGCTATCGATGCAAATTTTCAAATATGTAGTACTTTTATTTGCATTGGATATTTTATCTATTATTATTATTGGCACAGATGCCGTATAATCCAAGATTCCAAATTCTGAATTTTTTTGGCGATGAAGAAATGTTGCCAAGATGACGAATTGTGACGTGCGCCATGATGTAAATACTAGGGTTGATAAAATAGAATTTTCTGCATATCATTTTATAGGTCTCCATTTCTATGATTTAATAAAAACCAGATTGCCAGATCGATAAGAAAATCCGCCAAAAATTCACCAAACTCAGAATTTGGCATCTGGATTATACGGCATCTGTGCCTTATTATTATTTCGAAATCACAGTTACAGATATTTTTTTACTGTAATTATAATTGTTTTATTCATATTCTTTTAGAAGTACAAAATGAAATAAAGCAAATTCGTCTACTCATTTTTAAAGATAAATTTTTTAGCACAATACGATTCTAACATTAATTATAATGTTTAAAAAAATGTATGCAAAATGCAAAAATTGCAATAAGTAAGCAAAACTTAAAACTTTAGAAACAAAATTTAAAGGAGAAAATTATAAAAGTTAAAAAAAAAAAAACAATTGGAATTTAATGAAGTTTTATGTAATGAAATAGCAAAAATAACTAACGTATTATATCTTAACTAGCATATTTTTTTCACGCGGATCACACCAAATCATTTTATTCAAGTCAAGTCACTCTTTTCCAAGTCATTTTTATTATTTCACTTAACGTAAAATATTTCATAAGCATTATCACACACAAAGTGGGAAACACAATAGTAAAACTGCAAGGGAATAAGTAAACATTTTTTATTTATTTTTATTTTATTTTTGGAAATTTATTTTTGGATAAACAGAAAAGTAAAATTGCAATAAATTAATATTTAGATGCTGTTTGGATTTAAGCTCTCATACTGAGAATTTCAGAAATAGTAATTTTCATTTTAATATATATATATATATATATATATATATATATATATATATATATATATATATATGCACTTACGTACACATGTAAGTTATTATGCAATTACTTCCCTGTCTTGGTGAAATAGTTATTTATTAAGAGGCATTGCATTGTTAAGGAGGAAAATTTCAAAAATATTACAAAACAATTTTATTATGTTTCAAGAAGGTGAAAACCAACTATGACATCTTTTACATGTTAGTTCGGTTAGGAGAGTCATACCCAAGGAATCTTCGAAGAAACTTGACCCTCTCAGAAAAGTACAGCATGCTGGTCACCCCCTCATTGTGAATAATGGATCGAGGTGACATCATCGGTCAGTTCGAAATTCCTTAATCCTATTTGGTAATGTACATTTTGGAATTCCACAATAGGGGTGGTGTAAGCCATACATTTGTTAAAAGGGACTATATATATATACAATAAAAAAGTACAAACAAGATACAAAAAACAACACAGACACATGTATGTATATATTGAAATTTTTACATCCTGAGATAAAATACTTCCCTAATTGATAATCGATTGATTGCAGCTCTAAATGGAAAACAGCTCTAAGAGCAGATTCTGATTTCTGAGAAGGCTCGAATGAAGACGTCAGGCGGGAAGCGCATCCTAGCAGCAGCCTATCCATTTCAATAAAGGCCACACAGTGAAAAAGGATTACTCCTCCTCTGATTGTGGGCACCGCAACACGCAGACGACACAATAGCAATAGCAACCGATTTTTAGGGAAAAAGGGGTGTTTCTGCTCCAACCCCTCATCTCTTACCCGATTCCGAACAAGAGAAGAGAGAAAGAAGAAGGGTCATCGGGAAAAAATAATCCGATTCTCGAAAAAGAAACTCCTGAAGTGCCTGTCGGACGGACAGGCTAAGCCTTTCGCGGACGACAAAAACATGGAAAAATCTTATACTTCACCCCTCCCCACAGAGAAAAGGCCTTTTTTCCAGGAAATAAAAAAAAGTTTCTCCAGTGTTGCAGTTTAGAGAGAGTATTCTTTTTGCCCGTTCTTCCAGAGCGCTTTCCCCCCTCGCGCCTAGGCAGCCCGTTCTCACGGAGCGGGCAGGAACACTGCAGTTCTTTCGGCGTCGAAAGACAACGACGCTGACGTTGGCCCACAGGTATGCGTCGACAACTTTTTCCCAGGCACTTCGCGTTCTGAAGTTTGGATAATAAAAGCCGTTGCTGCCTTTTTCTCACTATAATGAGAAGGGTAAAAAAATACTCAGCTTCGAATTATTCCGCCGAAGAGTTAAGCTTTCCTAATTTCAAATCTGGATTTATTCAAATGCGTTTTGGCGGCCAATTTTGGTCTCAACTGGATCGACATCCAAAAATATCGTGTAAAAAATCGGAACTTAAATTATCTTCAAAATTTATTTTATAAATTTAAATGTTAAATTTAGTGATTAAAAGAATATAGTTAAAATAGAAATACTGCTTCAAAAAAGAAAAAGATTAAAAACCAGTTTGCAAAATTTTTGTAAAAATTTCTTTTATTGAATATAGCTTCTATTTTCAGTTTAAAAAAAAAATCAGGTTAAAACTGATTTTCTTTCTGCTAAGATCACATCAGATTAAAAATGTGAGGTAAAATTTGGCAGAATACATTTTTACATCAATAAAAGTCTAAATCTCATTGAATTGTTTTATTCAAATATACAATTAAATTATATTGAAAGGTGTGAACAAATAATTTAAAAAAATGTCGACTTCGAAAAAAATAAAAAAATAATTAAGAAAGGGAACATTGTTCGAATAATTAACTAATAGTTATAATAGTTGAATTAGAATACAAAAATAATTAACATTCTGTATAAAGTATAGCTACATTCCGTATAAATAAATTAAAAATAGGAATAAAATAATTGAATAAATAATGAAAAGTAAACTGTCTTAATAATAATCAAAACAATGAATAAAATGAGCTTCAATAAACAATTAAAAATTTACCATAGTCAAAGAAGTTGTTAGTAGAAAAAAATTAATGATAAAGTTTTCGATATACTTATATTAACCAAAATATACAATAAGTTAAAAATATAAAAAAATTATATTTTATTGAAATTTGATTAAGGAATCTTATTAGGCTCACCAACCCCTTTTGAATTCCCCAAATCTATTAAAAAAGTAAATTTTATTTTGGGCATCATGATTTATATAATCAATGCATATAAACTTAATTAATATTAATTAAAGTACGATATTTAACCACATTATTAAAACAGATTTATTTTATCTATTATTTATTAAAATGTAATATTAATAAAGAAATAATATTTTTTGAATATGATTTAGATTTTATAAAATCAAATTAAACTCAATAGCTAATTTCATTGACCATTGATCCTGACTTATCTCTTTTCTTGGCAAGGGATTGGAATGTTTAGACAACACACATAGACATATAGGTAATATATTCTCGGACTCAAGCCATTTTAAAAGGCAACTCTCAACTCACTCAAGACATTTTGTTCTCGAACAAAACAACCATAGCCCAAAGGACCAACATTCCTCAATGGATACCAATCCATGTCGACATCGATGGCAATGAGGAAGCTAACATCCTCACCAAGAAATTGCTAGATAAACTACAATTTTTCAACCACCTGACCTTCACTGATGCTGTTACAATCGTCAGCTTAATGAATACTTTATGCTTCTTTTCAAAAGCTCTCCAGTCCTGCTCTTAACTGTAACCGTGCTATCTCCCCAACCATTGAAGGCTAAATACCCAAGGGAATGAAAGTATCTTCCTGTGGCCATGGAAGCTACAGGAGCTGTCGTCTCTACACAGACACTGAATTCTCTCCCAATCATATTATTGATAGACCTGCCATATTGGCAAAGTTCTTCAGGATTCATCTTGATCCCCTGCATCAACTCCTCTATCCCTTTGGAAGTTATTGATGTGGCCAGAGCTATCTCGGACACTTTTGGATCAATTTGATTCGATTGCATTACTTTACTATACAAGATAACAACAACATGGTAATATATATTGCCCGACACTGAAAATGCAACACCAAGAAGGAGTTGATAGAAAGTGACGAAACTCGGCAAACAGACAGCAACGAACAATAAGTGATCTGTATTTCGAAATGATATGCATAATACAGAGTGAGAACATGTTTGATTCAGTAGGTTGTATGACCACTGTAGACGGCGATGCACGAAGCAACACGTCTTGGCATAGAGACAATGAGAGTATGAATGGCGTCCTGAAAAATGACTCTCCCTTTCTTGTCAACCATTTGCTAAAGTGCATCTTCTGAAGGAGGCAGTGGCAGGGTCTGAAAATGGCAGCCAATCATATCTCACATGTGTTTGATAGGTGAGAGGTCTGGTGAGCATGGTGGCCAGGACGCAGCTGCACCCTTTGTAGGGCATAATTTCTGATGTGAGCAATGTGCGGTCGGACGTAATCCTGCTGATAAAGGGTATTGGGCACCCACTGAAAGTAGAGGAGTGTCACCGGCAGCAGCACATCTTATACCTAACATTGGACTGTCACAGTGCCGTGAATAGGAACTAGAGGTGACCTGGAATCGTACGTATTACCACTCTAAACCATGATGCTGCGTTGTCGCGCGGTGAGGCATTCCACAATTGCTGAAAGATTGCACCTGTCTCCATGTCTACGCCACACTCGTACGTGGCGACTATCACTGAAGAAACAGAAGCGTGACTCATCTGAGAAGATGATCCTGTGTCACTACGTCGTCTACATCGCTCTAATCCAGCACCATTTCAGGCATTGGCGTCTATGCTGTGTTGACAATGGCAGTTTTCTTAATGGATGTCACGAGCGCAGGCCACTAGTAACCAAACGACGGCAAATGGTTTTGCTCGATTTGGAAGCATCCAGGATATCTTGCGTATGCTGCAGAATTTCGGTAGACCAACTTTGCTGTTCCAACACCGCCTCCCATCAGACGCTTCAATTCACGCGTGCTGACGTCCCTCTAGCTGCAACGGCACACCGAAAACTTTTCATAGTTCCTTGTTCAAATCCTCTTCGCCCCATCCGGTTCATTGTGGACGCGTCTAGGTGTCGGTCAGCTACTATTTGCGGTTAGGACCAGCCTGCCCTTCTCAATCCAATCACCCCCGTTAACTCATCTGTTGGCTGGAGCTGACTCAGTCGACGATGGCTTGGCATTTTCTGCAATTACAGGCTTCCTATACGACAAGAACAAACTTTCAACAGTTATTTTCACAGCAGCATTAATCGCGTGAACATGGCTCACTCTACTAGTTCCTCACCTTATATCCTACCCCACTTGCGCTGGAGTGTATTTCCCATGATTTGCATAATTCGGTAAGATGCATCTCTACTATGTAATTTTCTGTGTATTTCTGCTTTAATTAGCTTAATTGTCTCGCCAATCCTTCTTTGTGTTGCATTTTCATTGTCAGGCAGTGCATATATTAACGTATTTTGCATAGGCATTCCTCCTTACTGGAAATGAGTAGTTTTAATACTTCACTTCAACCAAAATTTAACATAATGAGTGAACATGTTCATTCAACAGGTTGAGTGAACCCTATTCAATAATTATAGCGATTTTCTGCTGAATGAAGAAAGAAATGACCCACAGGGTTCATTATTCCTGGCTATTGAGGTACATGAAATGTCGGTTGCTGTCTCCTTTATGTACTTAGTTTATGGTCAAAAAATAATGATCTTCTCTTCTCTTCTTCTTCTTCATTGGCCTGACAGCCCAGGGAGGGCCTTTGCCTTCCTCAGAAGTGCATACCAGGACCGCCTATTTTTGGACAAGGTCATCCAGTTTGTCACTTTTAGTGTTTTTAGGTCGTTTTCAAGGCAGTCACGCCATCGGAGTTTCGGTCGTCCTCTTTTTCTGGTGCCCATGGGGCGAGCCAAGAAAATTTTTTTTGTCACCCGGTTGTCGTTCATCCGGCTCAAATGTCCTGCCCATTTTAATCTCTGTATTGAGATAAATTTAATAATATCTGGTTCTTTATATAGTTTATAGAGTTCACAGAATTAGTTCTTCTTCGCCATGTATTCTCACACTTTATTCCACCAAAGATGCTTCTTAAAGTTTTTCTTTCGAAAATGGAGATGGTTTCTTTGTCCTTCTCAGTCAATGTCCACGTTTCAGATGAATAAGTGAGAATAAGCCGAATCAAGCATTTGTATATCAAAATTTTTGTTTTTCGACTGACGAAAGTAGATTTTAGGTATATTTTAAAGCCGAAAAGCATCGGTTAGCAGCTGTAACCCTACTGCGGATCTCAGGTGTGATGTCGTTTGATGCATTCAATAAAAAATAATGATCAGTTTGATATATGTGAGCCAGTGGTCACTAGAAATTGGCGATTGGAAATGAATTACAATATAACTAATCACAACTTACAATATATATTTTATTAATAAATAAATTAAAAATTTTCTACTTTTTTAATTTCTGATATTTGCTAATAAAGATTAAATATTGATTGTAAAAATAATTTTGATCAAAAATAAAACCTTACCATAGATAAGAAACTGGAAACATACCGAAGCGATTTATTTGTCGAGATCAATGAAGATCATTTGGATTTTAAATTCTCGATAACGTGATATATATAAAATAAACAAACTTCTCCAGTTAATGTGTTCAAGTCGCTTATTCCACGAGGCAAATTAACTATTGCAAGTTGTCTATCAATGTTGAGTTCCATTGGACTGTGTTTGTGTGTGTGTGTGAAAACTGCAATCTTCACCCAGATTTCAATGGCGGCTGACAAATGTATGAATGGTAACCACTTTGCCCTTTAGCTTAATACTTCATGGATTCCACTCACGTATGGAACGTTGATGTTTGTGGGTCTGTAATGCACTTCAAAATTGAAGCTTTCAGTAAAACAAACCCTTGTGTCCAATAATAATCAATGTGGAATGACAAATGAATGAAAGAAACTAAAACTTTCTCTTGAATCTTACTCACTCTCTTGAAAGCCAAACCTTACTCACTGCATACTATCAAGGATTGAAGCAGTATTCTGATATAACGAAATGAGAGATAGAGAGAGAGAGAGAGAATTTACATGTTTTAACACAATTTTCTATCAAATCTCTATAAAATTGTGTAGAAATATATTTTTTACTAGCTTATAAATATTATTTAATATTTTAGCTAGGATTCTAAAAATATAATAAAAGTAATTTTAAGTTCAAAGTTTATAAGCGTGAAAAATTTTCGATATATATATATATATATATATATATATATATATATATATATATATATATATATATATGTATGTATGTGTGTGATATGTATGTGTGTGTTCCCAGTATTTTTAATTTTTACTTTTTTAAGAAAATTTTAAAATTTAATTTATATTTTTAGTAATTACCTTAAAATATGTAGAATTTTTAAAAATATATTTATAAATTATGGATTTCTGAAGTGAAATATATTTAATCTTCATGTGTTTACAAATGCAGGGGTTCACCATTTTGGAATAACCTCGTAGGGGTCAGGACATCGACTTTCTGTCCGGACGGGTGGGATTTGATTCCCAATGCTGCCAAAGACCCACCGAGTACATGGATATACGTGCTCGTTAAATCTATGGAATCGAAAGTCTTGTGGTCAGTCGTTGAGCAGTTACCATGGGTGTAAAGGACTGTAGAAAATTTCCATCCCCCTTCAAAGCAATGTGAAAATGGAGGGAGTGGATCTTTTGGTGGCTACCATCTATCGGAGGAGTTTAGAGTAAAGTCTTACTTTCACCTTTGTGGTGCTGTGGTGAAATGAAAGACGCCCCCTACTGACTTGAATTCGCATAACCAACGACATAACGAGCTCGGCATATCCAAGTGTCCTAAGTGACAACAACAACGAATATAAGGTCATTCTCCGTCTTTTGTGTTATCACATAAAAATAAAAAGATGAGATCATTTATCAATTCTTTACTTTTTAGAAAAATGCTTCAGATTTTTCAGAATATATTATTTGATTGGCGGAAGGCATTATTCATGACCTGAAAGCAGACTGTTTGATTCTAACTCAATCAAATGCCATTATAGCGACAGTTTTTATGTGCAGGGATAACAAAATGCCCATCCATTCGTGTGGTGCAGAAGCAGGTAAAGAAAGATGTTGCAGCACCAGTATGCTTCCTGGGCTGTTTTGAGTTGGGCTTTAGCAGTTAGGCGGAAGCAGCCGAACAGTTATTCGTCATTTAGAAGCAGGAACCAAGCAAAAACCAACAATGCTTAATCTGCCACCCCCAGATGTTTTATTTTACTATAAGAAAATATTGTTACCATAAATTATTAACATGCACCGGCAACCTTTATTGGACACAACGGATCTTCGTTAAGCGGGGATTCGAACTCACAGACTTTTTACAGTGAGATTGACGCTCTAACCAACTAGACCACGGCGACCTGGTAGAGCAAGTTAAAACGCGGATTTGATATTGTTACTTATCTTGATACAAAATTGAGTTTTAAAAAAACTCAGATGTTATTGAAGATGCATTATGATTTTCTTTTTATAATGTTATGCAATAAAAGCGAAGTTGAATAAATAATAAGGTTTAGTTTAATTAATATTGTCACATTGGTGTCACTTTCACTTTTTGCATCCGATTATAATTCTTACAGTTTAATGGGAATTACAAATTACTATAAACCTCTAAGACCAAGGTGGGAATCAGACCCATGAACTATCGAAATGAAAACCAGAGCATGGATCTAAAGCCTGGGTAGAGAGAAAGTTACTACTGCCATAAAATGTTTCGTTGATAGAATCTATGCAAGGTAATTTATCTCATCACATTCTTATTTTCAACAATGTTGTTGAGATATTGAATAAAAATTTGAAAAGAATGATTCTTGCCCAAGTTCTAATCTTGTTTCATGAATAGTTAAAGGATTATAGCGTGATTATTATAGATTGGTTTGAAATCTACAAAGAGCTACGAAGAAAATAAATAAAAGGAAAATTATATTTGTTCTAGCCACCAAATAACAACGATACTAATCACTATATAGATATATTTTAAGAATGATGTATTTTGTAATGAAAAGTTCATTCATTCATTCATTGTCGTGTGCCAGCCAGGCTGGCAATATGGGGTGCGCTGCTCCACTTTTTCAACTGAACCATATTTTGGTGTATAGTCCGACTTCCTCAGTACACACATGCCATAGGGACCCGTTTATAGGGTAGGCAACCATTCACATCTCATTCATACAAGGAAAGGACAAAGACAGGATAGATAGAGAGAGAAAGTACAGCCATGCCCGAACCGGGATTCGAACCCAGCACCTCCTTATCCGCAGTCAGGCACGCTGACCACTAGACAAGTTGGTCGGCAATGAAAAGTTGCAATCGGAAAATGATTTTCGGGTTCTACTCAGCAATCCATTGCGACTTTTATATTTCTTCAAGGGGTAATGAATGATACATCGAACGGAGAGACTGATTTTGTTTAATTACCTCTCTTGGTGCATATAATCCACTAATAAGGATATATGTGTTATACTCTATACGGAAAAAAATTTGGAAAATAATCTTGAATTCTTAAACTAATTACCATTTGATATTTAAAATAATAATAATGTTAATTAGAACATCGATTTAAAATAATAATTGGTGAAGAATAAAAAGGAAAAATATCCATTCTAATCCTATGGAAATATGTATTCAAATATAATTCTTCCAGTTTGAATTGCAATACATACGATTTTCTTAGTTTGGTCTAACTTAGTTAGGCTTGGACGGTATTGGTTTGGTTTAGCCTGATTGTGACTTAGCTTGGACGGTATCGGTTTAGCTTAGGCTGTGATTGTGACTTATCTTAGCTTGGACGGTATTGGTTTGGCTTAGCCTGATTGTGACTTGACTTAGCTTGGACGGTGTTGGTTTGGCTTAGCCTGATTGTGACTTGACTTAGCTTGGATGGTATTGGTTTGGCTTAGCCTGATTGTGACTTGACATAGCTTGGACGGTGTTGGTTTGGCTTAGCCTGATTGTGACTTATCTTAGCTTGGATGGTATTGGTTTGGCTTAGCCTGATTGTGACTTAGCTTAGCTTGGACGGTATGGGTTTCGTCTCAACGATTAACTAGACCTTAATGTGCGCTCGGAATATATATATTTTTTTCTAGTATATTCTATTTGTTTCAAAATAAGAATATTTTGTTGAATATATTTATTTTCATTATTTGCTATATTGACATAAAAAGTTTGGGCATTTGTCTCCACATTTTTTCGAAAACCGGTAACATATTTTCTCATGGAGTTGTAATGGATTATCTCATCGCTGTTGTTAAAACTACGCATTTATCAATACATTTTCATTCATTTTCGTTTTAATAGAATAAATTAATTTTATTTTTGAACAATTAATGACAATTAGTAATTAGTTAGTAATTAACTAGTAATCATAATTATTAATTAATGCCTTCCTTGTAAGCTGATTAACACAAAGTAACAAGAAGTGCAAAAATTATTTAAATTAATTACTAATTAATAGTAATAACTAATAATTACGATTTTTAATTAATTAATAATCATAATTATAATACATTGTAAGTTACACAAAATGATAAGATATGCGAAAATTACTGATTAATTATTAATTAAGATTACTAATTGATTATTAATCATAATTAATTAGTAATTTTTTGCTACATCTTGGCATTTTGTATAACTCAGCTTATAAGGAAGACTTGACACTGATATAGCGATTCCGTTTAAATAGCCAAATTAAGTACTCCAATCATGAAATTCACGGACAGTGGGTGATTAACATTGATAATTTAAAATGAATGAAGTGATTATTTGCTTTCTCTTTATTTCAAAGTAGTTTGTTTCTTGGAAATATACGTTAAATTTAAGAACAATGTATTTTTTTGTTCATATTAAAAATCAAAATTTTTTATAAAATGTTAGGGATTTTTATCACTTAAATCACATTTATTTAGTTTTATTTGATTATTCAGTATAAGATAATTTTCGTTTTCTAGTTTTTTAGTCTTTATTCAGAGCTTCAAGCAGTTTGCTGACTGATTCTATAATTGAATTTCATTTTTTTTTCATATTCAATAATTAGTGGTTATGGTCACAGGTGTTGACATATATCTCTTTTAATTTCATGTGAAAAATACTCGAATTTATAGAACTAGATTATTTTCTGTAAGAGATTTAGATATTCTTTGTTATACTGCGAATTTTTTCATCCCTTAATAAAAACAATTTGAATTTTCTTTGGAAACTGCAACTTGTAGAAGAAATATTTGAACTTTCAAGTTATAAAGCTACTAAAAGCAATTTTCAAAAAAGAGTTACTTCATTTCATTATTTTTAAATAATTCCTTGAATAAATGTGCTTTTTTCACACTGAAAGAATGTAATTTTTGTGCTTTTTATAATAAAACCATAATTTATTTGGTAACATTTCATTCATTCATTTAATAAAATGTATATGATATTTTGTAAACTATTTACTTTTTTGATTGTATTAATTGCAAAGAATGTATTATATTGCTGGGGTCATTTTTCAAAAGATAAATTTTACTTTTGAAAATTAAATTTAAAAAAAAAGTAATTGTTTTCATGTATACATTTCGTTACGCTTTTCAGTATTTTTTGCGATACTAAATAATATTAAATTTGAAATAGAAATATTAATAAAATCTCAACATCAAATACTTCTAAAATATTTTCCCACGTTTATGTTTTACTTACGCTTTTAGTTCAGTATTTGAGAAACTTATAAATTCCTCTTTCTCTATCAGATAAATTAATATTTTTTCATCTTTTCCTTTAAAAAGAACTTTATGGATTTATAAATTTTATAAAATAACTTTCCAACACAGATTTCAATCTAATATTACTTATATTTTATGTGGCAATCTTCTTAATAATCTTAACATTATCTTTAATAATAACAAAATATTATTAAAGAAGCAGAACTTTTACTAATTTTACAGTGGTGGATGAAGAAAAACATAAGCTAGAAAATATTTGACACATGTAAGATTCAGCTAAGTAAGTTTTTAAAATGAATTCAAAATTTAGAATTTTACGATTATATTTGTGAATGCATTAATCTCAGTTAAGAATATGAATGCATTTTCTGTATTTCTAGAAAATACATACAAAATTTTAAGTAGTTTTTTTTAAAAAAATGATAGAAATATTATGTATTCACAAAGTGGATACTTCAATTCTCATTCTTCAATAAAACAACCATTTTGGATGCAAAATAATAATAATTTTTTAATTCATAAGAATAATTTTGAGTAATATAAAAATTTTGTAAATATATTAGATTTTATTCTGTCAGTGTTAACAATGTTAGAAGGTGCAAATAACAATACTGAAATTCCGTCTGAGTACATATTTCAGTACTTTTCTTTACATTTTTTAATTATATTTTGACATATATTTAAGGAAAATATTTGTTACCATTCTGTACCTCATTAAATTGTTTTTTTTTAATTCCTTAAAAAACTGTATATAATATATTCCTCAAAGTTTATATTTATTTGATTACTTTTCAAGGAAAAATTTGTTACGATTGAATAAAATAAGTCAAAATAAAAATAGTAATATGAATGAGAAATACTTAGTTGTGGAGGAAAATGGAAAAATATAAAGTTAATAAAAAATTCCAAACATAAATAATTTTATTAAAGTGAATTTGAAAAGCTTATTAGTGAATTTAAAAAGTAGTTAAATCTTATTCTTCGATTTGATTTTCACGCTATTCTCATATATTTCCTCCTATTTATCCTATTGTCCTGGGTCCTATTTCAAAATAAAAAATAAAATTGTTTAGTTTGGAATAGGTGATAAATGTAAGCAAATGTATTTAAGCAAATTTATATATATAAATTAATAGAGGTTATTTTTTTTGTTTATTTTTTACTTTTTAATATTATAATATTTTGTGGTATTTTCAGTTGTTCTAAGATATAGGATACAGCACGCTTGTGTATTATTTATTTTTTAAATAAATATACAAAGTGCTTATTGTTGTCCTGTTAATGAAGAAACAAAATATTATTCCATTCCATTTTACGTATTTAGTGGATGCTATTTAATTTTACTATTTTGTGACACAATTTTAACTTAATATACATTTTAATTTATACATATATAAGTGCTCACAATTACAATAGTTTCATAGTATATTAAGCCATATAATATCATAGTAGTATGGGTTGTTTTAGTTTCCTAAACATTATCACCTTAGTAAGATTTCAAGAAACAATTAATTAAAAGTAATATCTAGGCATTCCACCACGAGGAGCACTTAGTCTACTGCGCTTTTAGGTTCATTATTCACTGCATTCTGGTGAGATTCTTCATGTACATTAGACCATCCTCACGTACTTCAAATTCGTGAGTTCGAATCCCACTTTGAGCATGGATGTTCATAGTGGTTCGGAATCTACTTTAAACTGTAACTCTGGTCTAATTAGACCTTGTTTGAAAAAATGGGAGTTAAGTAATAAATAAGCGAAACCAACCTCACATATTTCAAGGGAGAAAACCACTAAACTTTTCAAATACTCTGATTCATAGACATACAAAAAAAATTTTTGTACCCGTTTTAGGTTCTTTAGCAATGCCTGAAATCGAAACCGAAATTTTTCACTCCCAGAGGGGCGATTACAATCAGTTTCCACAGTTCTAGGTATTTGACCTTGACGTTCCTTCGGCAAGAGTCTAAGGTCAAGGAAAGAAACCTAATATACAAGACTAATTTAGTGATATTCTCAGCTACAAAGAAAATAAACTCTCTAATTTTCGCTTCAATTTTCACGATCTCTTAATTTAAATCGAATTACATTCTTTTGGCATGTTTAGAAAAGGAAAAGCTGGTGATTTAAGTAATCTCTAATTTGGATAAAAAAAAAAAAACGTTCTGAATTTCTCAGAAAATTTGGCGCCTTATTTATAACAAAACATTGACATATTTGTCTAAGTCTCAAAGAGGAGAGAGATAGAATAATTAAATTCACAAAATACCTAATAAAATGTTAGAAAATATATTTATTTAATATTACTGAGCAATTTTTTAATCGCTTGATTTTATTTTGATGCTAATATTCTAATTATAAATTACAAGAATTATGTATGAGTTTTAATTTTCGTTTGTCTTTTAAATATACCCTAGGAAACTAACCATACCTATGTATTTACTTTTCTATACAAAAAAGCTAAAACTCTACGAAATTTTCATGTCTTTTTATTTTATATATTAATAAATTAAAACTAAATTTAGATAATCCGAGTACATTTTCAAAGCTAAAATCCAGTGATTAATTTCAATTACAAAAAAAAATTTTTTTTAAGTAATTGGTCACCAATTCTTGAGAAGATTTGCTCAAGCACTATATTGCGTTAGGTCCCAATTTCACGGCTCAGATATCATTTCAATGTCCTAGAAAGAGAATAAGTGAAACCGTTGCCATATAAATAGAAAAAAATAATAAAAAAAAACTATGAATCTTTTACAATTCAAAATCTTGTGAATTGACTGAAAAAAAATTGATAAAAAACATTTATCCAACTTGGACTTCAATCCTTGCTCAACTTTACGAATGATAGAAAAGAAGAAGAGGGGGGGAAAAAAAGTTGAAAACGAGAAAGAGAAATGCATGAAGTGAAGTGAAGAGCGGAACGAGAACGGGATCATAACGATGAATGGCGAAAGAAGAAAGACAACAATACGATGATAGTCCAAAGGTATAGAAGAAGAAAAAATCTGACTTCCTTCTTTAAAAAGAAGTACTTCATCAAGAAAAGAGAAGTCGGGAAGATGATACTCCAACAAGAGAAGAATTATTATGAATAATACTTTCCTTTAATGCTTTTGTAGTCCTCTGCCCGTGGCTTATTGTCAGACACAGGGAGTTCGTGGAAAAAGAATCATACATAGAAGAGGTTGGAGAATTGGGAAGTTGTGACATCGAACAAGTTATTATTGAAGCAAGCCAGGAAAAGTTATTTTGATCTCAATTTAGGTTAGGAAAATGAAAAAATTAAAGAATTTTTTTTTTTAGATTTTGTAGTCCGAGAGTTAAAAAAAATTTGATTACGTTTTAAATAATGAAGATATTTGCTGAATGTTATTATAAACTTTTCAAATAATTACATCTACATTTTTTTATACAGTAATGTTTTTCTCTAAAATTATTATTTTGCACTTAAAAAGTCTGATTACTGATGAAAAATCATACTTTTAGCAAAGATTAACTTAAAAAAATTAATGTTAGAATGTATTTAAATAATAAAAGAAGCATTAAGAAAATTAAAAATAAAATATAAAATTGAATGATATATATTTCATATGCATACTAATTAGAAAATTTTTTATGTAAATATGTTTTAGTCCTTTTATTTATTTTTTTTTTCAATTTTGAGTTGATTTTCAAATTAGTGTAACCATATCATTTTTTTTAAAAAAAAATGAAGCGAATTTTTTCTTTGAAAAAGAGCTGAAAGTATATAATGTAAAATTCAGTTTTAGTCATAAGTTTGATTTTGATAATAAAATGTGTTAAATATTGTTATTAATATAAGACTAAAAAATTAGAAAAGAGATTGCAGTACAATCTCAAATGATTGCTGTGAAGTTTTTTTTCAATATCCAGGTGCCCTTAGGACTTAATCATATTCTCTCAGCGCTATATATATAGCGCTGCATACAAGCCCCGTACTGTTCCTTTTTGTTAAAGGGGCAACCAATAGATGTGCTATTTTCATCCCGAATGTGAAAGGATAAAGAAGCACGCGAAGGTTCCTCCATGCCGGAACTTGGATTCGAACCCATGACCTATCGATTCGAAGTTAAGGACAATAACCACTCTGCCATTGGTCAGCTTATTACTCTGAAATTAAAATTAAATTCTTCCCATTTAGATTATTTCTAAACCACTGTAATTATATTTAATGGATAGCCGCCTAACTTGTCTAGTGGTCAGCGTGCCTGATTGCGGATAGGGAGATCCTGATTCCTGTCCTGGGTTCGAACCCTTGTTCGGGAATGAAAGTACTTTCTCTCTTTATCTATCCTGTCTTTATACTTTCCTTGTATGAATGGGTTGTGAATGGTTGCCTACCATTTTAACGGGTACCTATGGCATTTGTGTACTGAGGAAGTCGGACTCCACACCTAAATATGGTTCAATTGGAAAAGGGGAGCAGCGCACCCCATAATGTCAACCTAGTTGGCCTACAACAACAAGCAGAAACCCTTAATTAAATAAAAATTCCCACAAATTAAATTCCATATTCTATATTAAATTTTCTAAATAAAATACATTTATATTAGAGAAAAAATCTAATTTGTTTGAAAACAGAGAAAATCACTTGTATAATAGAATATTTTAGTACTGTTAAATATATATTGAAAGGAAAAATCTAAGAAACAAACTTAAATAATGCACAATTTGTTTACTTTAATAGACTAAATTCTAATCCATAAATTAATTAAATTAAATATGTAAAAGTGACAAAATTTACTTAAAACATGACTTTAAAAATTTTGTCAATCATACGGGGTACTTTAAAATTTAATCATCAAAAACTATGGTAACTAAACCATTGCACTCATTTTCTAATTTATCTTTTTAATCATCAAATTATTCTTATTCTTCTTAGAATTGGGTTTGTATGTCATTGGGCACCTCTGCTTTTATCAGCATTTTGTACCATTAACTCCAAACCCATTGTTTCCTAGTTCCAGTTGCTCGGGTCACCCACTTTATTAATAAAGTCCGATAACCATTTAATGGAGTCTAGGTGTAACTCTCTAGTATGGATGCTGCCTAAAGAGTTTAATCTAGGGAGGGCAAGAGCCTCGCATTCATAAATGATATGCTCTGCCGTTTCCTCTTGTGTATGACATTTCCAGCAGATAGGGTCTTGCTGAAACAGTTCCATCTGGTCAGAGAGTCAGTCATACTAGGGATAGCTTCCTGACTTTCACCAGAAGATGGTTTGGAGGTCATTTCTACCTCAAGTGAAGGATTCATTACTGCCCCTTTAGACTGCCTCTGAGTTCCCTTGTCTTTTTCAGCAAGGTCTACTTCAGAGGCATCAACTGCAGATGCAGAAATCATCAAATTTCTTTTTATAGTATTTTATAAGTATTTTTCTTTGCATTCATTTTTAAATTTCAACATGTGCATCGCCGACCAACTTGTCTAGTGGTCAGCGTGCCTGACTGCGGATAAGGAGGTCCTGGGTTCGAATCCCAGTTTGGGCATGGATGTACTTTCTCTCTCTATCTATCCTGTCTTTGTCCTTTCCTTGTATGAATGAGGTGTGAATGGTCGCCTACCCTATAAACGGGTCCCTATGGCATGTGTGTACTGAGGAAGTCGGACTCCACACCAAAATATGGTTCAGTTGGAAAAGTGGAGCTGCGCACCCCATGTTGCCAGCCTAGCTGGCACACGACAATGAATGAATGAACATGTGCATCATGCATTCATGAAATCATCATTTACTCACTATCCTTACGATTAATGGAAGGATACCCATAATAATTTCTTAGTATAGAGTTAACAACAAATATTCCTTATTCGGAATGTGTATTTATTCAAAGACATTCTCTTGGAGAAATAACAAAAGCTCAAAGTGATTTATGGATTGTTTTATAAAACTTTTGGATTATAAAAGTATAGCATATTAGCCATTCCCTGAAACGAATAAGATACTCCACGGAAATCTTAATTTAATATCCGTTTGAATTTGTTTATGAGTATCTTTTTAATTGAAGAACAATTGAACTATGCTTATAGAATTTTTTCAGACAATAAAAAACGAATAGTTCCTGCAAAACTCATTCAGAATAACTCTCATAGAAGCTGGTCAGGCAAGATGTCTCATCTAGAAGGAGAGGCCCTTTATATATGAATGCTATGTGGAAAATCGTCCTGGAGCTGTTCTGATTGAGGTTGGCAACAGGCGAAATCAGACAATTCTAGTGAGATTTTGAAGTGGACACTTTCGGGTACAATGTCTTGTGAAGGGCCATCAAGTTTATGCCATGTGTCCAAAATGCAATGCGACTCAAGCTGTTCCTGTCCACAATCTGGCCGGCATTGGTTTTAATAGATGTCAGTTACTCTCGAGCCCTGAGGCTGTGGTCCATTTGGCTCGTGGACCTGGTTTGATGTTGCTGTCAACCAGAAGGGATAAGTCACAACACACAACACCATTAGTGATAATAAATTTAAATTAATAAGGCTTAGAAATAAAAAAATGAATAAACTTGAATTTAAAATTATTTATGTTTGATTATTAGTTTAAGACTTTCAATGAATCCAGATCAGCAATAAATAAATCTTTCTGTTAGATTATGTTTTGTAAGATATGATAGAAAATTTTGAAAAATGTAGTTTCAAAAATCATCAAAAATAACATTTCTTCTTTTTATCATGGCACTTTATGTCATAAGCCTAATTGTCCCTCGTATGCAAAAAGTAACTGTTGAGTGACATATAAACTAAAATCTTTTATCGTGACATTTTAAAATTAGTAATTTTCAGTATGATAATATGTTGCAATTCTAAGGACTTCATAGATCCCATTGCAAATTCTTGCTGTTTTTCGAATAAATATGTTACAAATGCTACCATAGTGCATAGTGCATAGTGCATTGTGCATGAACAACTTAAAGCAGTAACTACTTCTGTAATTTTGAACCACTTTTAACCGAAAAGATTGCGATCAAAACTGGCATCCTTGAGTCTGAATTTTTCCATAAATCAGTGGAGATGTATTTAAACTCACAAGTTTTACGTTTATAATGAAATAGTATCTGAATGAACCAAGTAAGATCCGATTGAAAACTGTCATTTTACCAATATGGATTCCGCAACCACAAATCATGAGTTGTTGTTGTTGTTGTGTGCCAGCTAGGCTGGCAACATGGGGTGCGCTGCTCCACTTTTCCAACTGAACCATATTTTGGTGTGGAGTCCGACTTCTTCAGTACACACAAGCCATAGGGACCCGTTTATAGGGTAGGCAACCATTCACACCTCATTCATACAAGGAAAGGACAAAGACAGGATAGATAGAGAAGGTACATCCATACCCGAACCGGGATTTGAACCCAGGACCTCCTTATCCGTAGTTAGGCACTCTGACCACTAGACAGGGCGGGCGGCAAATTATGAGTTAAATAAAGGTATAGACTAACCTTTCCTAAAATTTACAGCAGATATATTGCTTAATTTTGGCATTTTGTCCAAAATTAATATTGTCTAATGAAATATTTACAAACTTATGTGTAGGAAACTGCTAAGGCTACAGTATATTAGGAGTGTATGAAAAGATACGATAAATAAAAAATCAATGCATGATTCTTAAATTTTATCAATCAATGTCTCTTTTGTAGTTACGAAAGGCACTCCATACGAATGTTTTGCTACTACTTTTGCAAAAATAGCCTATAAAATTCTCAAAATTAGGGAATAAATGCTTGAAATTTAGAGGAATAATTTTGTTTTAATATTAATAATGTTTCGAACAATTAAAAAAAGAGACTTTTCATTTAATATAATGTCCTGGTTTATATTCACTCTACCCCAATAGAATCCTTAGTTTATTCACTATTTTGAAATTTTTTTTTACTAAGTGGAATATATTATCTAAATTTTTTAATTCATTTGTAAGATTATTGTAACATCTATATTTAAAATAATAATAAAGTTCTGATATTCAAAATTTGAATTAGACATTTTAATTTACCGCTTGCTATTAGAGCTGTTAATGAGTAAAAAAAATTGTAAAAAGTAACCATAATTTGCTTTAAAATATATTTTAAGTTATTCTATTAAGCTTTTAAATCTGGTTTTCAAAAGAATGCAGGAATCATAATAAAAATTACTGTCATTTAAAAAGAATAATTAAGTACAATAGAAAAATGTACCACACATTTTTATGATACATATCAATATGAATTTGTATCGTTTAAATTATTCTCAAGATACAGTTGGAAAAAACATAAAGGTATTCATATGTGGTTGGAAGTGATAGTTAAATTAGTTAAATAAATTAGAACTTGTTTCCATTTCAGGCAGTAAATGAATCTGATTTATTTATTTTATTACATTACATATATTCAGACTTGTATGCTTGATTCTTAAGATCCGCTTGTAAGTCTTTGTCGATAATAGGACAAATAGCACAATGACAGATGTACAACCACAGAAGAATAACGAAGAAAACACCCAGGGCCACGGTGGGAATCGAACCCACACTCCTACGCTCTCAAGCGATTAGCGGTGATGCTTTAGACCACTCAGCCACGGAGCGTCCTAAATGAATCTGATAATTTTTGAATTAACTCAGCAAATTCGTGGCTGTTGCCAGATTAGTTATGTTAATGATGTTCATATAGAGTGAATTTTCAACTCTTCATGAAAATATTTTGACAGTCAAGCCACTTCTCTCCTCTATAGATGATAGTAAAATTATTGGGTCGCACTTGATGCGTTTTTCAGAAAAGTGAATACTTTGGATATGCTCATTAGTTGCAAAAATTATGAAATATGATAATAAGGTGCATAAGAAAAATTTATCGTAGGAAAAAGTCCCTTGTTTACATAAACTTCTGACTTACATTTAATACACATTTTTGTGAAATTTATCCATTCATTCATTGTCGTGTGCCAGCTAGGCTGGCAACAAGGGGTGCGCTTCGCCACTTTTCCAACTGAACCATATTTTGGTGTGGAGTCCGACTTCTTCAGTACAGATATGCCATATGTATCCGTTTATAGGGTAGGCAACCCTTCACACCTCATTCATACAAGGAAAGGACAAAGACAAGATAGATAGAGAGAGAAAGTACATCCATGCCCAAACCGGGATTCGAACCCAAGACCTCCTTATCCGTAGTCAGGCACGCTGACCACTAGACAAGTTGGTCGACGTAGAAATTTATTAAACAATGCAATAACACATTAGGATATTTTCTTTCATACTATTGATTCTTTCATATGCCTCACAAATTATAATTATGTTGAATATATCTTATAATAGTTCTCGAAAATTATTGGAATCAAAAAGGAATATATTATTATAAAACTTTTAAATTAAACATTTTATTATATAATCACTTTAAAGAAGTCATACACTTATCAAATTCTTGTTTTATTAAATTCTTGCAGTAACTATATAATTCAATAAGCATTACGACATTATTAAAGTATATTGCAATAATCACACATTTAGCGAATTAAATTAAAAATATACCTTTGAGAAGTATATAGTTTGGAATGAAGTATAAAATAGATTTGAATATTTTTTTTAAAATACCCTAATTAAATTAATTTTATATACTATTTTAAAAATTAAATTAATTTTGTTATTGAAATTTTTCACAAAGTTATGTATTCAGAAAAATCTTAAAAAATGAAAAACTACTTATATTAAAAGTACACTTTCATCATAATAACCATTTTTCTTTCATAATAGGAAACCAATGTTTGTCAAGACTTTCTACAGTAAATATTAAGAATAAGTTAAGAAAAAAAGTGCAAAAATCCAAATGAAGAGATGGCTGTATTGTAAAAGTAATTTGACAAAATCCACTGCTGGCCACCGCCAATGCAACAACCTGACAGAAGCCTGTAAATAACATGAAATTTATAACATGCATTAGCGGAGATGAGGTATTCAAATGATTAGTTTCAGCGCAGACTGTGGTGTCATTCATTGTAAAGCGCTATTTAAGGCTTGGATTTTTCAACGATTTCAAGTTCGGCAATTATGTTTTTCTTGAGTTTTTTTTAAAAAAAAAATGATTGATAATGCCTCCTAGAAAATATCGATCATTTTTTCATCAAGCATCCAAGTTCGACATAGGAAGGATAGTGGCATACCGAGATTGCAGATTATCTTTCAGGGAAATCGGTAGTCGTGTTGGACGAAACCAAACAAATGTAATGCGGATATGTGATCGTTGGATGCAGGAGGGTACGACGGACCTCTGTGCACCACTTCAGGTGATAACAGGCAAATTGTGCGCATGGCAGTGACGGATCTCTCAACCACACCACAAACCATAGCACAGCACATTCAGTCTGTAACGCATCATCCAGTGTCTGCGCGTACCATTCGACGCCGTTTGTAGATTTGTAGAGTGGTCTGTCCACAAGACGTCCATTGCTTCGCCTACCCTTGACGTAGAATCACTGACGTCTCCGCAGCCAATGGTGCAATGAAAGAAGGATGTGGACGGCAGAATGGAATGAAATTGTTTTTACTGACGAGTCACCCTTCTGTCTGCAACACCACGATAGTCACATTCGAATCTGGAGACACCGTGGAGAGAGGATTTTGAACATCTGCGTTGTGCACCGCCATACTGGTCCTGTACTGGGAATGAAGATATGAGGTGGTATTGGATATCACTCTCGCACTCCACTAGTATGCATTGCCGGTAATTTAAATTGCCAGCGCTATATTTCCGAGGTGTTGGAGCCAATTGTCCTTCCTTACATTCAGGGCTTTCCCAAGGGTTCTTCGTCAATTGCCAGACTGAATTGCTTCCCTGGCTGGCTCTCTCTTCGGGTCTTTCACCGATAGAAAACATGTGGTCGATGGTTGCTCAACGATAGACCCAGATTACATACCCATAGGTCCCACCAGATCAACGTTAGCAACGTGTGGAAGCTGCTTGGTCTGCTGTACCCCAAGAACACATCCAAAGTCTCTTTGAATCAATGCCGAGGCGTGTGGCAGCGGTGATCTCCAACAATGGCGGCTAACCTGGCTATTGATTTTGGTAGGAATCACACTTCACGGAAGTCTATGAATTTAATCATTTGATTCTTGGTTAACATGTTGTCTACAAAATAAATTGTATTGTGATATCTCTTGTCTTTCTTGATGTTGTAATTTGGGTGGCCAGCAGTGTAACTTTATAGCTCCAGGATATGAGGATTTTATGTAACTGTATTCAATGATTTTGAATAATGTATAAAAATTATTCCAGGTAATTTATTTAGAATAGCTTATAAAAAGAATTTGAGTAATCTGCATTAATGAATTATTCCTTAAATATTTTGAGAATAAAATGAATTATTTACAATTATTTACTTTCCAGTCAGTTTTATTCAAATCGTGGAATTAATTGAAATCAGTTTATTGCTAAGAAATAATATGTATTTTTTTTAAAAATGAAAACTGCTTTTAAAAACAAGAGATCTTAATAAATATATATTTGTGTTTATGATAAACTTCAGTTTACTTAATTACTATAATACACGTGGTTGGTGAGCATTGTTCTCATTAGAGGAATAGTTGGAAATTCTGCATCTTCCTCATCATCACATATCTTTACTCATAATTCTCAAATGCAATTGTCAAACTGCAATTAATAGGTACAAACATCATGAACTTGGTAATACCATCATTATTTGTAAAATAAATTTATTCATTCTTTTAACTTTATCTTAAAAATAGAAATGTAATTTTCGGGATAAGAAGCTAACCTTATTTTTTTAGATTTATTTCTTAGTAGTCAAATTTTCTTGTCACCATAATTAATAGAAACCTATACTTTTCTGTTTTTCCTAAAATAAGACTTTGAAAAAAAAAAGAATAAATCGCAGAAATTCGAAACAAATGATAGTTATATGATAAAAATAATTTTATATGGTTTCAAGAAATATTATATACCTTAATTTTTTTTGTCGTGTCTATGATAGTAAATTCTCGTATATTAAATAAATATAATAAATCAAATAAAACAGTGAGTTTTTATAATGGCTTCTGCATTTTTTTTCAATGTTTTCAGCATATAGGTCTACCAAGACTGATTCATACGATTCTCAAGATTCGCTCAAGATTCATTCTCAAGATTTGCTAGTGGTCACATCAAGTGCCTCACTTACAACGAGGGCAGGAAAACCTTCATCACCTGCACCAAGTGCCAAAGTCATCAGGCCTCTCCTGAGCACCTTTTGGATTGCATGGGTCTCTCTAAGAAGGATCTCTTTAGCAATCCTCTGCTAGTCTTCGACTTCCTTACAGTAAACGGGCTCGTGGATCTTGTCTGACTCCGTCAGACAGTGAGGATAAGAAAACAAAAAACGAACAAAACTGATTCCTATTTTCCTTATGTCAGCACTTATAGCTGGACAGTCAAAAACGTGGTCTGGTGCCAGCTGCGTGTCTGGGCAGTTATCACAATTTCTGCAGTCTCTCCTGTCCACTCTGTCCATCTTCCTGCATCTGCGACGTTTGGTTTTAAGCCTGATAACAGTTTTATATGCTTGATTAAGATGTGTGTCGAGCATTTTTACACTTTTAGAGATTCAAAGTGCATCAGCATTTATTACCTCCAAATTTATTAAAACTGGAATAACTAAAATCAACAATACATATGAATATTACTGAAGGAAATTAATGAATCATCTAATGATAAATCTGAAATTCAAATGAAAATATAGATGATTCAAAAAGCAGCAATATAAATGACAATTTAAAATCAAAAGCTATAATTTACACTCTTAAATGTTTTTTCTTTATAGATAATAGAGAGTTTTAGCACTGCCTAACATTTATTTGTACTGAAACTGCGGATGGTGGTGGGTGGGACTAATCCCCATCTGGTCTAGTAGAACTAGACCAGATCCATGAGATCATATATAGCCAAAAAGTCCAAAAGCAGAGGTGGACCTTTCACAGCCTCTTCACGAGAAAACTGACTATGCAAAAAAATTCTACATCGATTAATTATTTTAATATTGATAAATTGCGAAAATAAATAATTTTAAAATTAATTCTAATTTTAATATTTAATAATAAATTATATATTTATCTTTGATCTTAAAATATTTCCGTGCATAACTGTTCAGACATTCGAAAGTTACTGACCAATTTCGAAAATGTTATTTTAACTTAAAAAATCAAATAAAACATCAGTCAATAAACCAAAACTACACACACACACAAATATATATATATATATATATATATATATATATATATATATATATATATATATATATATATATATATATATATATATATATATATATATATATATATATATATATATATATATATATATATATAAATTTGCTGTAGATTTATAAATATATAAATTGATTATTGTAAACATCCTTTAAATAAAAGCACAATGTTTGTGACAATAAATAAAAAAATACCTAAAAAAGTTTTTAAATCAATAACTTACATTAAGGAAATGAAATTGAAAAAGGAAGAGACTTCCCTATCCTATCTTTATTTTTCCACATAAGAAATGACGGAAGTCTTCAAACCTTTCAATACATTTCAATTTTTACAACCCAAGGCCAAAATGAAAATCAGCAACAAACCGAATCTTCCAATAGATTTTTTTTTCATTGATGTTCAGTGCTTTACTGTCCGAAAAGGAAATACCGAATTTCTTCATTAAAACCGCATCGTCGTGCCCCCAACCCCCTCAGAAAATAGACTTCCACTGCAGGTTACTGAATCAAAAACGATGATAAATGATTTTTCCAGAGAGAGAGACCACCCCGACCAGAGACAGTGGAGGGGAATACATGCAAAAAAGGAACAAAATCACGGACACCTTCCTCTATAGTTGTGTACTTTTTTTTTCCAACACACCCTCAGATTGGAAAAAAAAATTGCTTCTTATTATTTTTTTTCCACTGTAGCTCTCCACTCCGTAACTTGTCACTTCAACAAATAATGGTTTTCAATTTCTTCCTCCGATTCCGACTATAGACCTTTCTTGCAGTGGTGGGGAGGGGGGTCGACTAGGATCATTTATAACCTCGTAAAGTAGAAAAACCGCCAACAAGTCAGGCTAATTTCTTCTTGCTTTGGTGGAAAAAAATTGTGGGGCATCCAAACCACAAGAAGACCAGTACGCTCACACATAAGTACTGCACTGAAGAAAATTTCGAAATGGGGAGTGGGGGAATGAAGGTTTTATTGGGAAGGGGGGGGACAAGTTCTATCAAAAGGCGTGGGATTTCGGTTACAGGGAAGGCTGGAGTCTGTCAGCGAGTCGATGCAATGAGAAATGATTCGCGCGCCTCCAATAAAACGACAAAACTAGGAAATCTGAGCGATTTCTGGATTTCTAGTATTTCTTAGAAAAGCTCAGCTCCGCCCTCCCCCTCAAGATATTTTGTCATTAAGCGTTTGTGCCAAGATTCAGTTCTCCCCGTACCCGTAATTTTTTTTCTTCCTTTCCTTTTAATGCGACCACACAAAAAAAAAAGAGAATTTTCTCTCTTAACGATTAAGTTTCTTGCAGTCCATATTTGCACAGTTCTGGCAATGACAGGTCCGGATTTGGCGAAATTACAAATGATATCGCGCACAATGATATCGTCGCGGCAAGACAGGTGGCCATTATAAGCCCAATGGAGATGTCTATATTTGATCTGAATTTGTCAGTGAGAACTGCAGAATTTCGATCTTGCCACTTCCTGCCTTTGAAAATAATGTTGTGTTTCCTGCTTTTTCTTTAATTCTGTGAAATTTTTCCCGTTATGCGAATTGGCAGGCCACGCCAATCTAGATGATTGGTGAGAATGACACAGTTAAGGGACATTAGGTCGTTCGCCAATTTTCCACGAGCTGACGTGTCTTCCGAATACAACAATTAGCAAGCCCAATTAGAATCTCTTATATCTGTATCAGGATTTATAGTGTCTTAATTCAGGAGAAATATAATACCAGCTTAGAGACAGAAATAAATAGATTTTGTCTGTCATGGAATTGTCATTTATTTCCGTTCGCACCAAAAATGGGTGCTTATATGAAACATATAAACTGCATACATTTTGGGTTATGTAATACGATTTTAAATGCATATAAGTTTCAAGAATTTAATATTTTTTCTTAGGCTTTTATGAGTTGGGATGGAGTTGAAATCAAGCTAGATAAGTATAGTAATTGCACATTACCATATATTATAACTATTGGTTACTTGTAATTCACAATTAAAGCATGCATATTACAACATGAACGTTACAATATGCTATGCTTAGCTGAAGTTGAAAAATGTTTCAGCTATACAAATGAACATTTTGTTTTATGAAAAAAGAAACTTTTCCACTATTTAGCTGAAATGATGTTATAAGTAGCGATGACGATTCGATATGACGATATAAAAAATCGATTCAAAATCGACAGTAAATATATTCGGCGTTTACAAACGAATTTAATTCATCGGCAAACTTCATTTATATTTCAAATCAACAATATCAAACCATGCAAAATATCAAGAATACATCATAAAACCTAAAAATCATTTATTTCCACAAACTAATTTTATTTTTAATATTCATGGTTAAATCATTTTACGAAAATGTTCCTTTCTTGCTGTATCATCTTTATGTTCAAATTTTAAGTAAGATATCTGATTTAGAAATAAAAAATATTGAAGAGTTAAAATTTTAAATGAGCGAGAGAGTTAACAACTCTTAATGGCAAAACTAAGTTAATTAATTAAAAAAATGAATTAATATAAGCCACTTCAAAAAATTACTTAATAGATATAAGTTCAATTAAGAAACGTTTTTATTCTTCCATAAAACAATAATTATATGCATAAAAAAGTACCATATTTTTATTTAAAGTAATCATATCCAACATACAATTTACATAAACTTTTTATTTGTATAAGCAAGAAAAGACATAAGAATAAAAAAGCGTCTCAAAGTACGAGATATTTGACTATGTTATATGATTGCATTTTAATAAATAGTGCTTTTTTGGGTTTTTTTTTTTACCTTTTTTTGAAAGAGTTGCAAAATTACAACTTTGAAACTGAATGAACATGGAGAAGTTTTGAACTGGACAAAAGTGTTTCATTTGATTTAGTGATGAATAAATTGATTGTGGCAATTCTTGAGTTCAATTTGTATAAACACATTAATAGCACACTTATTCTCTAGGTTTCTGAGTTCAATTTGTATGAATATATTAATAGCACACTTATTTTCTAGGTTCCTGAGTTCAATTTGTATGAATATATTAATAGCACATTTATTTTCTAGGTTCCTGAGTTTAATTTGTATAAATATATTAATAGCACACTTATTCGTTAGGTCCTGAATTCAATCTGTATGAATATATTAATAGCACACTTATTCTCTAGGTTCCTGAGTTCAATTTGTATAAATATATTAATAGCACACTTATTCTCTAGGTTCCTGAGTTCAATTTGTATAAATATATTAATAGCACACTTATTCGTTAGGTCCTGAATTCAATCTGTATGAATATATTAATTGCACACTTATTCTCTACGTTGGTAAAGTATTAAATATCCTAATTAACATGCAATTATTTGTAATGTCTAATAGTAGTTTCGAAGAAATAATCAATGTATCATTTTACACACAAAATATTGAAGAATATTATATATATTTTAATCTTGTGATATTATAATTTCAAGTTTTATTAAATTTTGTAAAAATTAATATCTTAATAATAAACAAACAATAAATTGGCACATCATTCATATAATGCTTAACATATGAATCTTTTATTATTTTATGAATTAACATAGTTTTGAAGTCAGTACCTATTAATAAATGTATATAAAAATTGCAAAATAGATTTTCAATAGCAGTTTATTTTTAACCCTTATACTCTGTAGTGAGAATATTACATGATACATTACAAAATTTTTTACATATGAATACTTTACACATGAATATACATAATATTTTACAAAAAATTAGACACTTTAAAAGTTGATTTTAAAAAAGAAATTTGCTTACATTTAAAATATACTAAGCGTTCAGAATTGATTTATATACTTACAATTCACAGTAGAATAAAAAAAAAACTTCATTCTTTATTTAATACGAAAGTTAATATTACACATTTATTGCGTTATTTAAATAATGAAGTTTATTAACACGATATGATGTTTAATTTTTTTGTTTTAAAAAATAATACTTTTAATTCTGTACGTTGTATGTGTACAATTCATAAAGGATTTTGTTGAAAAAAGTTAAAATGAGAAATGGTTCCGATGACTGTAGATTCATTTGCTAAGTATTTATTTACATAAAAAATATTTCAGCTGGTTGGCTGAATTTTTATGATTTTTAATCCATGCAGAAATTTTATTTAGAAATAACGTTGAAGAATTAGAAAAATTTTAATAATTTTTTTTATCAATTTTACAAATATTCAAACATATTGAATTTTGAAGTAAATCAAAGTTGTGAAATATTACAAATAAGTAAATTTTATATCTGGGCAATTTTATCTCAAAATTAAAAGCATTTTTTAATTAATAAATTTATGATTTAGAAAACAATCTTATTTTTATTCTGAAGATGCAATAATTAAAACAGATTTATTGATAAATTGTATGATTATATTTTTTATATGCACTATTGTAGGTTTTTTCCTTGAAAATGTAAGATATCAGCGAAAATGTATTTGAAGAAAATGACAAAGAAATTTAAAACCGTGTTGATACATAAAAGTATATTTAAGTTGATGCGGTGTATCTATGCAAGATGATGTAAAATTGCATGGACACGTCACATCATCGTATTAAATTAAATTCCAAGTAACTTTGCCATAAACCTCTCAGTTACAAAACATTGGAACATGGGTTATGAAAGTATATATGGCATAGCAATAAAACTAGCAAAATAAAAATGTAACTAAAAAAAAATTCAAATGAGAAATGTTGGAAATATACTTACGTTCAAAAAAGCATTTGATTTACTCATTAAAAGAAAAGCCGCCCGCCCTATCTAGTGGTCAGCGTGCCTGACTACGGATAGGGAGGTCCTAGGTTCGAATCCCGGTTAGAGCATGGATGTACTTTCTTTCTCTATCTATCCTGTCTTTGTACTTCCCTTGTATGAATGAGGTGTGAATGGTTGCCTACCCTATAAACGGGTCCCTATGGCATGTGTGTACTGCAAGCCTAGCTGACACACGACAACAACAACAACAACATTAAAAGAAAAATATATATGTTTAATATTCATTCTGTGTTACAAAATGGTTTAGAACAAGGAATTAGTAAAAAGCAAATGTCTGTTTGATTACAAAGAGGTAAAAATAAAATCATACTATACAAAACATGAAACCATCAAAATCCGATTCTTCACGAATCGAATTAAAGCAAATTTAGCAAATCTTGGTCTATTTTAGAATTAGAAAGTGAACCATTGACAAGCTGTCTGCTTATCAATATATCTTCTTTCTGTACTACCTTTTTATAATTGGGAATATAATCTCAGAATATTAAATTGTTGATGATATTGTCGAAGATCTTCAAACATTTTCATCCTGTTTAACCTTAGAAGAATAATTTTATCCATTAGAAACTGCACGCTGCTAAAAATTTAACTAATGAATGTGAAATGGCGTAGCATTCGTTTTTTTTGTAAATATTCATTGAACTTTGTTAAAAAATTTTAGAAAGAAAATGTGTTAGATAATCTAGAAAAAATCTTTGAAAATATAATTATGGAAAGATATATATATATTTCCATATTATCAATATAGAAGCTATTCTGTATTTTGCATTAGAATCTTGTATTTAATATCACTGGTTATTGTAGAATTAGTATTTAATCATTAAATTTTTTAATGCAGAAAACAAAAATGCTTAAAGTAGCTTTATTTCGGGAAAATTCATTTGTATCTGAGTTTATTATGCAAACATTTTACTTTAAACAAAAGAATTAATTTTGCTTTAGAAATTTTATTTCCAATAAAAAATTTGCTGAAATAAAATAAATAAATGTTTGACATATTTATATGAAATAAATATTAGTCGTCCATCATTAAAACTAGTGTTATATTAATAATGGTGGATTTTATTTCCTTTGAGACAGGGTCCCTAATCAAAGTCGAAAAAGATTATTATTTTTCCTCTCTACCAGAAAAATGGTTAAAATTATATAAATTGTTATTTGCTTTAATAATAGAACTAATTAAATAATATAAACTAAGTAAATTATTACTTGCTTATAATGATAGAACTCATGTAAAAAAACTAATCAAAAACTATTTTTTCAGTTTAAATTTATAAATTATAATCACTCAGTATGTAACATCCTATAATATGTTTCGCTTGGGATATATTTGTTCTTAAATTAATAATGCTAAATTATGATCATAAAAAATATCATTGAAATTATATTGTGTGATAGAGGTTTTTTTTATTTTATTTTATTACAATTGAAATTTAGATAAAAATACGAAGTTAGTTAAGTTATATACAAGTATTCCATAGCAAATTTACTCTAATAAATAACTTTAATCTAAATAATAATAAAAAAGCATAAAAAATATGAAATAAATCCTACACTTTATTCAGAATTTTTTTTCAAAAGTTAAAAATATTATTCGATGTTTAAATTTGAAAATTACTTTATAATTTCTGAAAAAATCTTTTTCCTTTTTAGTGATGCCATAAAACATTAAAATTTTAAGGAGTTGTTTTCAGAGTACGAAAAAATGTTTCAATAATCCTCAAAATTTGTCAGCAAACACCAACATTTAATTTTCTCGAAAAAATAATGACAATGTTCTTTAAAAAATTAATTTGTATGCTTGCAAAAGGCCTAGAAATAATCTCGATTTTACGATTAGGCTATTCTTTTACGAAAAAAAAAAGTTATATAGCGAAATTTAAGATGTAGACTTGATGATAGAGCTTAAAAAGATAATATCTTATCACTTTTTCCAATGAAATAAATTAAAATAGACTTCAATGGTAGATGAAATTATTACCAAAATGATTTATGGTTTAAAATGGATAGGTTCATTTTTAAATGAAAAGTAGTAAGCTCTTTGTTAATGCAAAGATTTTTCTTTTATGAAGCCATATGTATTGTTGTTGTTGCTTATGACACTTGGACAAGCCAAGCTCGCTATGCCGTTGGCTATGCGAATTTAAGTCAATAGAGAGCGTCTTTCGTTTTAATCAGAGCACCATGAAGGTGAAAGTACGACTTTGCTGTATTAAGGTACCTCGTCATTTTGAACCACGGTTAGGTGACGAGGCCACACCTGAGCTGGCACAATCATCTCCACATCCACGCCACACCAGCGGAAGGAATTTTGACGTCACCGATTAACGTGGACACGTCCCCAACCCACGGAGTTCCAGCAACCCAGTGAAGGAGAGTACACCGTGGTCACCCTCCCAACCACTGCCCGCGGCAAATGATGCTTCACTTTGCTGAGCTTACGGGAAGCGGCGTGAAGCTACTGAGCCACTGGAGCTCGAAGCCATATGTATTGTTTTCGAACATGAATTTATATCAAAACAAACATTTAAAGACACGTGCGAATACTGAAACTATTCATTTTGATACTGTAAGTGCTTTGTTTGTTTGTTTCTCTGTAGTTTTTTTTTTAGTTCACGAATCCGGGATTAATTTCATTAATTTAGTTCACGATCTTAAATTAGTTCAAATGCACTTTAAACAACAGTCGAGATCTATTGTTCAAAGTGGATTTCGAACCTCAACAAATATCAAAAAGTAAGAGGGGAGCAACAACTAAGCGAGCTCATGAGCACTTGAACTGAAAGACAAAATGATAACCATTTAACTGATGGCTCTGCACTAATAATACTTACGTTAACAATAAACTATTTGCGATTCATATATTAATTTAACTCTAATAATTTTTAAACTGAAAATTTTGATATGGAAAGATTCTATTGCAATAATCTCATGCAAATAAAAAAAACTTTAAATTTAATTTGTATTATACTATTTGAAAAACAATTTAAAACAGCTCTTTTGTCGAGAAAATTTTTTTTCTATTAAACTTTATTTAATGTTGACTCAAAGTACAAATTTATTTATTATGTAAGAGATTTCAGATAAAATAGCAATCAATTAAATAAATTTTTAGTATTGGATAATAATATATAAGTGAGTAAAAATTTTTTTATAATTGTTTGAACTTAATTTATTTAATCGATTAATTAAAGTATTTGACAGTATACATATTATATATGTACATATATTATTTATATAATATAACGTTAGTATTTATACTGAATCTGAAAAATGAAAATGTTGGAAAAAGTTTGCGCATTAAATCTCTGAAGATCATAGATTAGTTACAATGAAAGGAAAATCTGGCACAGTGTAGCGGGATAGTCTAATGACTTAAGATTGCCGTAAAGCATTTTGTTATTCACAGATGACTGACTTTCGGAGGGGATTTTCACAGATTGTCAATAGTATCAACTTATCGCAAAGGAGGATACCACGAAAAACCGCGCATGCAGGAAGCAGAAGACAGCCTAAACCTCAGTCTGAAATTATGCTAAAACAACAGTTGTTCAATCTTCAGATGTAAGTTGATAGTGATTACGGAGGGGTTTGCTGCTATCATTTCCAACAACTGTGATTTGGAGAACTATGGATTTTGTAGGATAGTCACAGTGCTCTTCAACATCTCTTAGTGACTGGTCCTCTATAAAGGATGAAACAAGTTTATCTATTCTATTCAAATTGAAAGACTATGATGTACATCTCCAATAGATTCCATCCCATGTAAATATTAGTGGCAATGAAACCACAGATCGACTGGCCAAAGAGGTCAGTGAGGAAGATACGCCCACTGGTTCATCACTAACATACCAAGAACTTTATTCTAATGAAAAATCTAGACTAAATTCAATCTGGCCAACTCCACCCACGCTCCAACGGTAGTCTGGAACATCTCCTGGAATTCTTCTGGAAATAAAATGTGATCGAAAATCTCAGACTTCCTTAGTCAGATTCTCAAGTGGACATCTAAAATGTTTATCGTTTGAACTTCTTACAAAAATTCATCCCACTTGTATAAAATGCTGTGACCATCCACCCTCACCGGAACATATTCTGGATTGCTTCGGAGTTTTCCGGGAGGATTTATCCTCAGATTCCCTGCTAGTTATTGATTTTCTGACTGTCAACAATTTATTGGAGTTGATCTGACAAATGTCAGATCTTTAAAGACGATAAATCACAACAACAACAGAAATACAGCACTTATTGCACATTATTCAACAACTGCGTGGATCGAACCTGGAGTCTTCCACTCTGAAGACGGCTGTCCTACCACATGGTAAACCCAAAGGAAAAGCATGTCTTTAAGTCTCATGGAAAATATCAAGAGAATTGAATACAAGGAAACGGAATTACATAATAATCATATTGCTCCAAACATTAGTTTAAAATCAATATTTTAGTATTCAGATATATTATACCACACATTAATAATATAGTAAACATAATAAATCAAATATTTTTCAAAATTAATTTTGCCATTTGTAGCAAATTAAAAATGTAAAACATTTTAATTAATATCATTTAACTAAGAAGTCAGCCAAGTCTCTTCTCTAATAGATTCATTTGGGCAAATAATATAAACTTTTTTAAGAATATATTCAAATATTTCGTTACGATCTTTCGTGATTTATACATGCATATAATAAATGAGATTCCTTATGTATCCAGCGTTAGTTATATATCCTGATAAATATTTTAAAATAAATTTTAAATGCATGTTGATATATCAAATAGTGTTGCCAATTTTTTTGAAAACTGCAACTTAATGAAAAAATTCATGATAAAATATTTATGATACAAATAATTTTTTTTTCATTTTAATCATAAGAAAAAAGTAATCTTTATCAATAAAAAACAAAAAATATGTACATTTAATAGTGCTATAAATAAGTTTATTAAAACCTACATATTTAAGTGTAATTTATAGTAAACTTAATTATGAATTGTTATTTTTGATTAAGATTATTTTATACTGATTTAGCCTCTACATGTGATAATAATTGCTCTAATCTGATGGTAAAAAGTAGTACGGTTTTATCTTCATATTTCGAACAATTAGTTAGAATTGTTGATAAAATATTGCTCGTAAATCAATCTATTAAAATGATATATAATCACTATGTTAAAATAAAATGAATATTAATCACTTGTAAAATCTTCATTTTCTTAATATAATCATCTTCATCAAATTTTTTTTCTTTAAAAAATTTTAACCATTGAAATGAATAAATATAATCACAAAAAACAATAAACTACCAAAAATTTTATTTATTTTCAAAAAATTATGTATTAAATCTGGCAATAACAATAACAATCTAGCAATTAAATCTGGTAAATAACAATTATATACTTCAACATACATATTATGTATTTATTTTGTTCTATGTCCCAATTTTCTAATGATGTAAATAACTTTAATTTTTTTTTTTAATATAAGAATTTCAAAAACCTAAGAAATTAAAGTAAAAAAAAACAAAGAAAATTGGTTTGAGAAACTTTTTTCTTTTTTGTGTCCTTTGATTAAATTTACTATTTGTCTAAAAAGAAAGATAATAAATAAAGGAAAACGAAAGAAATTTGTTCGAATTGATTTTCTTCAAGAATGAATATTAAATATATATACATGTATATACATATATATATATATATATATATATATATATATATATATATACATATATATATATATATATATATATATATATATATTTATATACATAATATATATATATATATTATATATATAAATATATAAATATATATATATATTTATATATATATATATATATATATATATATATATATATATATATATATATATATATATATATATATATATATATATATTTATATATATAATATATATATATATATAAATATATAAATATATATATATATATATATATATATATATATATATATATATATATATATATATATATATATATATATATATATATATATTTATATATATATATATATATATATATATATATATATATATATATATATATATATATATATATATATATATATATATATATATATATATATATATATATATATATATAATATATATATATATATTATATATATAATATATATATATATATAAATATATAAATATATATAAATATATAATATATATATATATATATATATATATATATATATATATATATATATAAATTTATAAATATATATATATATATATATATATATATATATATATATATATATATATATATATATATATATATATATATATGTATGTATGTATGTATTTTTAGAATATAGAGATTACTAATAATACTTTTGAGGAGATATAAAGACTGTTAATAACATGTCACAGCAATGATGGCAAAACTTTTGTGAAAAATAACAAACGCTGTCATCATACAATCTTATCTACATTTTTGCTTCCGTCTAACTTATCCTCTTTGAATGGAGAAATAAGAAAGAAGAAAAAAAACTCTGAAGATGAGTCGGGAAATAAAAATTAAGAAAAAAAAAGCGTTCCAAGTCCGAAAATCAGAAGGAATAATAGGAAGAGCTCGTAAGAGTATCGTATGACACTGACTGTTTAGCCACCTATTATCCGAGACGCAGGAAGTCAGTCCTCTCAACTCTACTCTGAAGTGAGTATTTTGGCTTGTATCGCCATGTAAAAAAGGGACAATGCGCGAACGCGTATGACTCGCACAAAAGGGCGAAGAAGTCAAAAGAAGCCACCGAAAATGTTTTGAAGTTGTAAGGGAATGCTCAATAACCGGAACTATTACTTGTGTTGACTTTAACAGTCGAGTATTTTACTTCAGGAGAGTGAAAAGAGAATTTTTTTATACATTCAATGCAGCACTGAATATTATTTTCACTTGAAATAGAACGAGGGATGTTTATCTGATATTTTGCTATAGTGATGTCTTGTCAACAGTAAAAAAATATTCCTCTGGAAATGAATATTTTCTTACCATTATTCTGACCATGAATATCTCAGGGAGTTTTAAATGTAGAATATCCAGTAGTTAATATTTAAAAAAATAATAGTATTATTCCATGAGAGCTTTAATTTTGTCCTACTTATGAATAGATTTTGTTTTGAAATTGTTACTTCTTGATTCATTAGCCAGCTTCTAATGACTAGCTTAACGTTATCATCAGCATCGATTATTTCCAAGGTGCTACTGCGTATACAAAAATAAGTGGCTAAGATAGTCTACTTGAGTCATGGTACCATGAACGTCAAGTTCTCCTCATATGTATGACACGGTGAAATATGTTGCAAAGATAGTCTACTTGAGTCATGGTAATATGAATGTAGAGTTCTTCCCAGCTGTATGGCCCAATGAAATAAGTTGCAAAGATAGTCTACTTGAGTCATGGTACCATGAACATCAAGTTCTTCCCAGTTGTATGGGCCAAGGAAATAATTTGCGAAGGTAGTCTACTTGAGTCACAGTACTATGAACATCAAGCTCTCCCCAGCTGTATGGCTCAATGAAATAAGTTTCAAAGACAGTCTACCTGAGTCATGGTAATATGAATGTAGAGTTCTTCCCAGCTCTATGGCCCAATGAAATAAGTTGCAAAAATAGTCTACTTGAGTCATGGTTTTATGAATGTCAAGTTCTCTCCAGTTGTATGGCAGGATGAAATTTCAGACAAGAAAAGTCTTCCATGACCAACCAAAACTTTTCCCTTTACAGAGGATGCTAGATGTTTTGCATTAGATTCACTGTATATAAAATTTCGTTATATTTCAGTCCTATGCTGGAATTTTCCAGTACTGTTTATCAATATTTATGTTAATTTTTTAAAATTAATATTAACTTATAATTTCATGTCACTGATCATAAATAATGTAAATTTAATAAACAGTGCATAGACAATGCAGAAGTGCAGATGTGCAGATGTTGGCAAACATGGTTTTTTCTGTTATTTTTAAAGACAATCATGTATTTAAAACCAATTTTTTTAACAGAAATCATTTATTAATAGTTTTTAGATAAGAAAATGAGCTTTATATTATAATTTAAACAAAAAAAGTAATATATGATACATTTTAGGAATAACACTTTTCTTTAGGAGATTTTTAGTTTTAAAATATTATATTGTTAATAAATTATTAAACAAAGTTAATTTTTAGTCTTATCAAAAAAACAATATTTTGAAAAGTATTCAATTATCGTGATTATTTATAATGTATTTCACATATCATGTAAGTACAATACCTCAATTTCTCCTATAATAGTCGATATTAAATTGTAATTTTATATTTCTTTGAGAAATTTTGTATAGCAAATGGATTTTCTTACTTTAAATCTCATAAAACACAAATTTCGTTCACATATTTGTTAACTTTCTTACTTGTAAATACACAGAGGTATACTCAAAATACTGATATTGTAATGAACTTCTTTAAGTAAAACTCCTAGAGAGGTTAATAAAATGTTAAACTTATCTGATATTCGAAACTGAAAATTTGATTTTACTTTTACAAGGATTTTTTTTAATCACAAATAAAGAAAAAAGTAGTAACAAATTATCATTACTAACACTTTATTTCTGTAAATATACTTAATATGTCATTTATACAAAGTGTTGGTTGATAATTGCTTGATGTTTTAATTATCCTTAGACTGATAAAACTTCGATAATATTAAACTCAAGTATATTGTCAATGATCTGTAACGCATTTATTAAATCAATGTACTTTGGATGATAGCGAGCTTAGTTAAGCAATGAAGATGATTTCTTCACAGACCATTTCTTCTTCTAAAGATAATCTAGGGATAATTTTGATTATTTCTTCATCATATCACTATGCACTAAGTTTTGATTGACTCTGAGTAAAATATCTGAATGTAATTTTCATATTTAACTTATTTTTCAGAGAAATTAGGAAATTTTATTTCTTTGATTGTGTTGATTTACTTTCCATATGCATCTTATAAAAAAGATCCGATTTGAATCCGATTGTCAAAAATATTTGTTAAATATAAGTCGTTTAACTATAAATAAATGTAAGATAAAAAAATCCACAATATAGGGGATTAAAAAAAATTAAATAACTTATTGAATGTTTTTATTGTCCAAAAATTATTACTTTATTTGCCGCCCACCCTTTCTAGTGGTCAGAGTGTCTGACTGTGGATAGCGAGGTCCTGGGTTTGAATTCCAGTTCAGATATGGATGTACTATCTCTCTCTGTCTATCCTTTCTTTGTCTTTTCCTTGATTGAATGGGTTGTGAATTGTTGCCTATACCCTATAAACGGGTTCCTATGGCATGTGTGTACTGAAGAAGTGATTCCACGCCAAAATATGGTTCAGTTGGAAAAGTGGAGTAGCGCACCCCATAATGCCAGTCTAACTTAGCTGGCACACAAGACAGCAATAACAACGTTACTTTAGTTAAAAGTAAAGGCTGTTTTCAAATTCAAATTAATGTTTGTTCTTAATAATACTATATATATATATATATATATATATATATATATATATATATATATATATATATATATATATATATATATATATATATATATATATATATATATATATATATATATATATATATATATATATATATATATATATATATTCTCAGTATTACCTTTTCAGAGCAGGATTTTATATGAATCCTGCGCAAGACTAAAAAGTTTCAGTTTCAAAATTATTGAAAGCACAAAATATTAACTTAAAATCTGTGTATCTCAATAAAAAGAACAAGTTGTTCTAATTAAAAAAAATGTGATTATTCTAATAAGTATTTTTGACGTAATCTTTCGTCAAAAATATTCAGAGACGATGTTGATGTTAGAATAACTGGCAATATTTAATCCTACAGAAGGCCTGAAAGAAACTTATAAGCAAAAATGACCATTTAAATAAGAGAGAATGAATCTACTTGCAAAACAATAATGTGTATAATATTTTTTTTACAATGCATTAATAATTTAAAACCTCAGAATCTATTCTAGAAAAACACTCTAAAAATACCATTTTAATCGTACCTAGCATGTTTTAGACATAAAAATTTAAAATTAATGACTTAGCTAGTAAGTGCGTAAAATACAGTGTGTACAAGTTATATTTAAAATTTGGATCATTACATAAAATAGGTTTTTCTCTTATTGTGTAAGCAATCAAATATAAATACATATTACAAATATTAACATTAATTATTAAAGTAATTTATTATATGTTAAAATAGAGAAGTAGAAGAAAATATGCGTTTTGTTTTCAAATTGTTAATTTATTTTTACAACTTAACAGTTATTTTACTACAATTAAAGTGCATTTAATTTATATAAAAAGTAAACATCAAATTAAAATTTATTCAAACACAGTTTTTCTCCCAAAGTTTATTTGTCTTTTCAATCTAAGTATTCTTACATTCTAATTATTTAAAACAAATGATTATCAATGCTATCGAAACAGATTTACAGATTTACACAAAGATTATCGAAATGATAAATAATTTATTCAAAAATTACACAAAAACTTTAATTGGGCAGCTGGAGCTCTGTTGATAGAGGTGCCGCTCCTGTGATTGGTAGGTTATAAGTTCGATTCTTAACTGAGACGAAGATCCGTAGAGTTCACTAAAGGCATCTAGAGAACGTTCTATAAGTTGTGATCGCCATGTAATCCAACTGAAATGATTCCTCTGGGTGGACGTTTAAGGTTTGGGGTTCTTAGGTATGATCCTGGCTTCTAAATAACAAAAATTCAACCACCTCAAATATTTCCATTGATTGAATCAATCAATCAAATCAGAAAGTTCTTTTTTCATCAATAGTGAGCTCAAAGCACATTGTTAGCAAACAGCTTAAAAACTGATCTACCTCTAATAGTAAATTTTAAAAATCATATCTACATGATGATATATATGAACTAATATCAATAACTAGTTTACATTTAAAATAATGAATTCAAGCAAACATTTATAATGTGTTAAAAGAATCTTAGCACTAATTGCCAATTTTAATCAAGAAGTTAAAGTGAAACATGAAAATTTGTTCATTTTATGATAAATAATTATAATGATGATTTCTTGTAACATCATTTTAAATACAAATTTGAGATGTGATTATTTTAAATAATAAATTTGGAAATTTAATAAACAGTAACTAGTGACCATATTATTTTCAGGTATGAATGTATGATGGTTTGATACAATTCATACAATTCCAACTATGTGTGCCCTCAGAACTATTTTCCACAATTATGTATTTACTTTTGAAGATGTTAATCACAAACTGTGGTATTTATAATTTATGTTATCGATGGGATAAAGTTTAAATTACAAGTTTTATAGTTAGATGAGTATTGCTTGGTATTCACACAAACATAGTTCTGTACACTCTATAGAGTGTACAGAACTATGTTTGTGTGTGTGTATTAATCTATGATGTGTGTGTATTAAACAGGGTCGTGGTAGCCCAGTGGTTAAGGCAAAGGTCTTCCGTGCTGAAGGACGGGGTTCGATTCCTGATGCCGCCAAAGACTAACAGAGTATATACGATATACATGCTCATTAAATCTGTGGTACTGAAAGTCAGGTGATCGGTCGTTTTAGCAGTTACCATGGGTACAAGGATGTAGAGAAAACTTCCTCCTCCGTCAGATCAATGTCAAAATTGAGGGAGTGGATCCTCTGGTGGTGCCACCTATCGGTGGAGTTTAGAGCAAAGTCATACTTTCACCTTCGTGGTGATCTGGTTAAACACAAGACGCACCCTACTGTGTTAAATTCGCATAGCCAACGGCATTACGTGCTTGTCTTGTCCAATTTAATAAGTAAAAACAACAACAGTTGTTTTTACAACAGTTAATAGCATCAGCAACAGTTATTTATTCACAATAATGGTTTTGGTTTGCCTACAGTCAACTTTTGTGTACTTGAGCTAATGAGACCAGAACATTCAGTTTAATGGATTTCAAACCATTACAAACATCCAAGTTCTCTTTGGGAATTAAGCTGATATACTTTTGGACCGATGGTTAGGGCTCTAATTGTTCATCTGCTAGATCAGACTTTCCACCTGTGAAATTTCTTGGTTAAAGTAAATTCTTTCTACTATCAGGATCGAAACAGTTGAAGAGAAGAAAAAATCTCTGGTGTTGATCTTGTCTTTCAATTAGGTTAAAAATTATGAGTCTATGTACAACTCAACTTTAATCCATAAGGGTAAATCCATTGAGCATTATTAGACTATCTGAAATGAAAAGGAGATTAAAAAGCAATTTTGAGACAAACATTTGAAATAATTTCAACAGTTTTAGAAGGTACCTTGCTTATGCTTGTAAAGAATAGACCGTGTCCGAGAACTCTCGGGTCCGGAAAATAACAGGTTCGATGCCTAACCCAACAAAAGCCTGTAGTTATTGAGAACTTCTACATGTTAAACGCTCCAAACAGCATAATGTTCTTTCTCTGGTGTAGTGTTCTAGGAAACAATGGTTGTTGATGACGTTACGTGACAATGATTCAAACATAAGAGATAATTAATAGTGTTTAGTGGCATCAATTGAAATAAATAGAGAATCGGTAATGTAGGAAAAAAATTAAATACCAAATAATGATTTCAAAGTTTAAAATTCAAGCTTTGAGGTATATAATTAATATTTATATTTCACCACATGGGAAACTGAATGTCTTAAGATCTTTTTTTATATTTCTATGAAGAAATAGGCAGAAAAAATTTCTTATATTATAATAGATAAAATCATTTTATAAGTACAGTATAAAAAGCACAATTTTTAAACTTGATTAAATATTAAGAGAAAGCAACTCTGCTCTAAATATAACTGCATAAAATATTTAATATTTTTATGCCTTTTGAAACAATAGAGTTTAAGATTCTTTCACTAAATTTTACTAATTGCTTATTGATATATTGATTTGATTATTGATATAGATGCTTGTACTAAATTTACAGAGTGAGTTTGCTTATAATAGATGCCATAATTATGCAGTTACACATAGATTAAGATTAAATTTCATAAGGAGAATTATATATTAATGTATAAGTGTGAAGATAATTGCATTCGAAACCATTTCCATTTTTAAAGAAACTTTATTGCTTTATTAAAACCTAATTGATGTTCTAGTTAAAACTCATTTTATTAAGACATCACATAAAATGTCACACTAAGGAGACAAGATTACAGAATTTTTTGACAGGCAGTAATAATGAGTTGAAAAAAATAAAATGAGTTCCTGAAAAGATTTGATAGTTTACGAACCACAAGATGCTTTAAGGGATTTTGATACAAATTTAGTTTGATTTTAACATCGTGGCATTGAAGAGACCTTTAATTTAAGGTTTATTGTTGAATTTTGGAATTGTGTGTGTGAGAAAAAAATCTTTATATCCTCAAGTCTACATTTTCAAGACACATTCATGAGAATCTTCTTAAATTTACATGTCATCGAATTTAGAATCTGCTAGATCAAGAGATTATTTAAAAATATCTACAGTGGATTGTTTCTTAGATTGTTATAGATAACAATTTTTTATGTTGAGATTGTGTGTGTTTTTGCTGATAATATTCAATAATTTTTATAATGAAAAATAATATGAAAATGATATAAGCTATCTTTTTAGACCACTCATAAATTTTGTGAATGGAAATCTAATAATTTATTTATTTCGAATGACTGAACTGTGTAGGCGTTTAGCTCCGCTTTTTGACACAAGTGGAAATGATGGTGTCTTGTATTCTCCGTCACCTTATGGGTGTATCTTTGCGTTTGTTTTTCGTGGATTGTTTTTAAGAAGATTACATAAAATTATTGCTGTGTTTTGGTCTAATAAAATATTCTTTAAAGAAACACGAAAAACTTTTTTAGTGTTTTATAAAATTTTTATACCAAGAGGGGTAGAAAAAAGTTTCTTGTTAGATTTTTATAGGAACTATCAGAATTCTTAACATATTATGCAAACCTAATTACTTGAAAAACTATTTGTTAATATTTAATCTAAATAAGTATTTCTCAACTGGACTTGCTCCAATAACCAGTAAAATATTTCGGTACATTCTCATGGACCGGTAAGTTTTATAATTCAACCCACTGGCACAATTTTTACATATAAATAAATTCATGAAAAAACCAAAATAATTTTTAAAGAATTATTAGAGAACTAAAATTACTTAGATAGATATTCAGCATTCATATTCAGTTATTACGATAGATATTCAGCGTTCAGGTAATTAACGATACTCAAGGAAAACAGGGATAGACTAATTGGTATACTAAGTGTATGGCATGACAATTTATCAAAGGTGATTAAGTATATAGTTACCAGTTTATTATATATTTCATCATAGGTCACACACACACACACACACACACACACACACACACACACACACACACACACACACACACACACACACACACACACACACACACACACACACACACACATATTAATTTCTAAACTAGTAAACTATTGTAATAAGTGTTGTTTTAAAATCAGCTGTTGGCCAATGCCACTTTTGATTTTGGATAGATAGCAGCATATTTCGCGGAGTGGCACAAATATTTCTTTCGTATCGGTGGTTGAGAAACACTGGTCTAAATAATTCAGAACCGTATGTAGATTTTGTTTTGCTGATTTTTTTAATCTAAATAATATCATGTATTACAAAAACAGTTTAAATCTAAATACATAAGTAGTAAAAAACGAAAGTACAACTATACAAAATGCTAATAAGACCAATAGTTCTATATGGCAGCGAATGCTGGACAATTAACAAAGAAGACGAAGAGGAACTGATGACTTTTTTGAGAGAAAGATATTGAAAAGATTTTTTGGAGCAATTAGAGAAAATAGAATATGGAGAATGCGATATAGCCACGAATTCCAATTGAAATACAAAGTGCTCAACATAGTCAAAGTTATCAAGGCCTCCCAAATAAGGTGGTTAGGGCATATCTATCGATATGACGATAAAAACCTATTAGAAAAGTAGCTTTCCAAACACCAGAAGGAAAGAAAGGGAAAGGAAGACCAAGAACCAGATGGACAGACAGATTGCAGAGGTGGTTATTGGACTTGGGAGTAAACCGTTGGAGAAATTTGGCGTCTAGTTGATCTTGCTGGAAGAAGCTGACAGAGATAGCCTTGGTCGGTAACCGGCTGTAGAGCTTATGAAGAAGATTTATTTATCTCCTTATACTTTTGAACCAAACAAAAGTGTGATTTTGACATTTAGGCTTGCATTTTTCTTCCCCAAACTTCTGGACCACGATAACGAAGGGGGATATCTATGAATATTTTCTGAACATGGTAACTATCAGGGAGACAGTCTTTGGTTAAATTTGGGAACAAACCCATTACCTTGTGCCACAGCATGAAAGCAACGCTTTTGTTCAAAACCTTGTGTATTCTAGAATCAAATTAAGCACATGATCAAATTTGCCGAAGTTCAACAGAATTATCTAGCTTTGATTCACTATTAAACTTTTACTATAATTCTATGAGATTATGAAGCTATCTAGTAAGCTTTTTGAAATTTTAATTCATATAAATAAACTTCCTGATTTTTAAAATTTAGGGGTAAACTTCATAAAATAATATTAATTGAAGTTCAATAGACTGATTCTTTGAAAAATCTTTAAATCAATAATGTTAGCCTTAATTTGCATTTTGATAAACCTAACCAACTTTGAATTTAAAAATCGTATTAAAATAATGTTTGCCACATGATTAAACTTTTTCAAAATGCCTTTAATGCTTTAATAAACAATCAGAAAGAAATGATTGGCCTGCAGTTCATATAGGATTGTAAAGTGATTATTTTCAGTAAAATAGTCGAAAATTTGATGCAGAAGCAAATAAACAACTTTTTTTGTAGAAATTTTGTATAAATGCTATTTTCCCGTAAACCTTTAATATCCACTATAAAGCTATTTTTCTCTACTTTATTTTTAACACATATTTAAATTTTTTTAAAACTAATTTTCTCAACTGCATATAACATTTTTAATATGGATAGAAATTACTGTCACTGTACAGAAAGGGAAATTTCAGATTTTATTTCAAATGCTCTAAAAGGATCTAAATCTTAAAGTATTTTTTAAATTATTTTAGAAATCTGATATAATAAATTAAAATTTTCTCAACTTTCGATAATCTGTTGTTGTTGCTTATGACACTTGGACAAGCCAAGCTCGCTATGCCGTTGGCAGTGCGAATTAAGTCAATAGGATGTGTCTTTCGTTTGGATCAGAGCACCACGAAGGTGAAAGTACGACTTTTACACTTCTTAAGGTGCCTCGTAATTTTGAACCACGGTTAGGTGACGAGGACACACCTGAGGTGGCACTCTCTCTCCACATCACACCACACCACACCAGCGGAAGGATTTTGGACGTCACAGATTACCTTGGACACGTCCCCAACCCACGTAGCTCCAGCAACCCAGTGAATGAGAGTACACCATGGTCACCCTCCCAACCACTGCCCGCGGCAAATGATGCTTCATTTTGCTGAGCTTACGGGAAGCGGCGTGAAGCTACCGAGCCACTGGAGCTCGTCGATAATCTGTAAAAACTACAATCATAATTTTTGCTGTTTTCTATTGCTTTAACTTTCCTATTTATATGGCATATGAAACATTACACACGAATATTGCATCATATCTCTGGCATAAATCATTTATTTTGTTTGCAGATTATGTTTTCTTTCTACATACAATTTTGCAAAGAAAGTAAAATGTTGAACTGATAAATTTCTTGGCGATATAACTGACTGTCTCAATATAGTTTAAGTAATTGCAAATGAGATTACCTACAACTTAAGAGTATCAACATTATAATTTGAACTTCAATAATTATGTTGCCTTATTATTAGTTACATTGGCACTGACTCTAAGAAGATTGGGAGATTTTCAGAAAGTTCTCGAATGTTTTTATGTTATGACTTATGTAAAATAACTAACAGTCCATTAGTGGGTGGATAGAAATATTTTATTGATCATCCAGAGAATCACACTTACTTGTTGCGTCAACAAAGTTAAACAATAAAACTTCCTTAATCATTAGGAACAAAATCTCATCGTTTTAGGAATTAAATGTACTTTACATTTAATTGCTACGTTTCATAATAATATGCGAATGAAAATGACACAGAGTCATAAAATGAAGGCATCGGAATTATAATACATTCTTAGAAGGAGTTTTCTGTTTTGCTATTTTCAATTGTTTCCCATTAAGGTCCGCAAAGTGAAACATCGTTTGCCGCGGGTTGAGATTGAGGGGGTGACCACATTCACCCTCACGATGTTGCTGGAGCTCTGTGTGGGCGGGGAATATTTCCACGTTAATCTGTGACATCATAAGTCCATCGGCATATTTGGCATGCATGTGGAGAGGAGGATGCCAGCTCAGGTGTGACCTCGTCACCTGATCGTGGCTCACAATGTCGAGGTGCATTGTCATAGGCAAATTTTTCCAAAACTTATTAATCTACAAATACAGTCCTTGACTCACTTGCACTGTTATGTGTACACGCATTTCCGACATTATATCTCAATCAATGAAATATTTTATCTAGAGATTTAAAATATTCCTTTATCTAGAGACATAAAATAAAAATAAAAATTAAATAAAATTCCAGGAAGGAAAAAACAAATTCTGTATTTATATAATTTTTGTTAAGATATATATGTGAATGTTTTTTTCCTTCTTCATAATATTATAACTGCATAAAAAGAATAAAATTTTTTAACTCTAAACTAAACTCCGTGGCACGACACCCCATGTAGGCCAAGGCCTACAGTGCCCATAACTGTTTTCATGACCGAGGGCCTTGGGGTAGGAAACATAGGCCTCAGTTAGGTAGTCAACCTAACGTGAAACCCTCAGTGTGTAGTTCCCAAGCATGCTTGGTACTCAGTTTATCGACTCTTTGAAGGGATGGTAGGTTGAGTCGAGCTTACCCACCCCAAGGATCGAATCTTGGACCTGTCTCTTGGGAGCATGAAAAGCTGCCACTAAGCTACTGGCCTTCAAAAATTTTTAACATTTTGTCGAATAAAAGCAATGGTTGGTTGAAAAATTTTAAAGTCTTCTGTCGATATTTTCTAAGTTTTGAAATTCTTATGTCATATTGATTGAAAAAATGCATCGAAAATCTCATTTTTAAAGAAGAGAATGAGCTTTCTTTTTTTTCAATGGCGGGCACACTTGGGTGACGAACCCTATGCCACAACGAGGCCAGAAACTGCAACTCATTTATCGTTACCCAGCGGGCACCTGTGAACCAAGTCACGGAGGCGAGTAGCGTTACCCGCGCCATACCACCACAAACCCGTTTATAGGGCGGGCCACATTCATACATCATCACAGAAGAAAGGACAAAGAAGCACAGAGAGAACAGATTAAGAAAGAAACATCCATGCCCGAACCGGGATTCAAACCCGGGACCCACAGCTCAAGAGTCAGGAACGCTAACCACTCAGCCATCGGCTGGCTGAATGAGCATTCTAATTATTAATAAAAAGGAGTATTGCTTTGCAAATCTTATGTGAAATAATTTATGTCACTTTATTTTAACCAATGAGACAAGTAGTTTCAGTGGTTAAGAGCTTAGTGATATAAATTATTAGAGACTAGCTGAATCTACCCTCTTCGTTTGAATAGTTTTATATCTGGTTAAAGAATTTACAATTTATAATTGATTTACCACATGCTTGCTTGATTCAGATTTTACCACGGAAAATGTATATCTAGATTTCAGAGATCCTGCCTAGTTATGAAATGAAAAGACAAACTCCAATGTTGTTGTTGCTTATGACACTTGGACAAGCCAAGCTCGCTTTGCCTTTGGCAGAGCGAATTAAGTCAATAGAGAGCGCCTTTCGTTTGGATCAGAGCACCACGAGGGTGAAAGTGCGACTTTGTCTTTTTAAGATGCCTCGTAATTTTGAACCACGGTCAGGTGACGGGGCTACAATTGAGCTGGCACCCTCCTCTCCACATCCACGCCGCACCAGCGGAAGAACTTGGGACGTCACAGATTAACGTGAACACGTCTCCAACCTACGGAGTTCCAGCAACCCAATGAAGGAGAGTACACCGTGGTTACCCTCCCAACCACTGCCCGCGGCAAATGATGCTTCACTTTGCTGAACTTACGGGAAGCGGCGTGAAGCTACTGAGCCACTTGAGCTCAATTCCAATGGATACATTAGGAGGGGGAATACATTATACATCTTTTGCATACGTTGTACCGAAATAAAGAAAGATTTTTTTTAAAAAAAGATCTCTTTTGAAATTAAGTTTAAACGGGAATTCATAAAATACAACTGCCGAACACATAAAAATGCATCACAAAACAATGTTTAGAATCAAAAAATGAAATTTGATGCAAATATTAACTAGAAATCGTATAAGATGTATGATGCTTGAAAATTAACTTTAGTTACGAAATGTTAGTTATTATAACCTTTTATCCGAGTTTCATGTATTTCTAACCAATAAGGTATTGGGAAAGGAAAAAACCCATTCTCTGAAGAAAACAAAAACAGTACATTCAAGTATAAAAAGATAAATATCATTTTAAAAACAATTACATGTCTAGAACAAGGAAAAAGGGTCTTAAATATTTTTCCAGTATTTCCATGCTATAACTCAAAGAATATAATTTTAAAAGAAGGGAAATAAGCATTCGCATCCGTTCTTGAAGCGAGAAGAGTTCCGGAGCTGTATTTTGCATTGCAGCATAAATAAATTTACAGGGAGTTCAAATTGGCGTTAATTATGTATTAAGTTAATTACAAACTCTTAAAACTAAATACCTAAACAAAATGTAATTTTTATTCCCATAAGCCGTTCTTCTTATAATCCCAAACAAAAACCCATTTGACAAAAAAGATAAGAATTTTGCTTATAGGTATTTATTGAGGTACTGAATTCAAATGAACAAACTATTTTGAAACTCTTTGCTGTCGTAATACATTATACATAAAAAATCGTTAATATTACAATAAAAAATGAGACAGAAAATCTTTAGTGCTTCAAAAAAAGTTTTCACTTCAAAATCACGAGATTCCATATTCAAATCCTACTTCGGGAAAGTTTTTTGACTTTTAAATTTACAAAAATCATTAAAAAGCTTTTTTTTTAAATTACATTTTTTTATCAATTTGTTTTGGTTTTTTCAAGCAATTTTATTTATTCTCTTTTAAAATAAATACATATTTTATCCTCTGCTAGAATTTTATCTTTTTCACACAATGAAAATTTCCTATTGTGTGATCAAGACAGAGTAATTTCTCATTGTAGACAGAATTCATTGACTTCTGTTCAATTATATATTAATTTTATTGTATTCTTCAATTTATATTTGTAATAATAATATTAATTTATCCTAGCTTCAAGTTCTTAGAAATGAAAAAGAGAAAGAAAATTTTTAATATCATTTTAAATTCCGATAATTCCCATTTCCAATTGAAAACCTTTAATAATTACCATCATAACTACATTTTTTCTTATTAAAATATTTAATGATAGGAATTATCAGGATAAATCCTGATAATAAAAAACGATTGTTTATATTTTTGAACACATATTTAAAAATCTTATCACAAAATCCAATAAAATAAATGGTAGAAAAATATTTTCCAGTGCGGATTTTGAATTAAGAATCTGAAGATGATGGGACGAAATCTTTTCTTTTAGTTCACTGGTTCCTCTATTTATGTCTCTTGCTTTTATATTTTATAATGAAGCAAAAATCTTTTCAAATAAAATATCATTCGCAATGACTTTCAAGCTTAATATATTTGAAACCAGCTACTTTACACAAAATATTTCTACTTTAAATATCAAATTTCACATTATAGTCTTTGTATTCAAATAAACATTCATGAATTAAAAGAGATTTCGAAACACTCTTAAGCTTATAAAATTTATCGGGAGATTATAATAATGCAATATTTTAACTAAATTTCATATAAAAAATAAACTATTTCTTATTTTATGTAAAAAAATGACATCAATATTCGTTAAAAAAATTATTATTTGAAATCTAAATCCCCTAAAATCGATTATTAACTGTTATTTGAATCTCTCAAAGCAAAATCTCAATTATATATGTATTTTAAAAATAACAAAACAAAAAAAAAAAAAAAAAAAAAAAAAGGATTTTTGAGATGGAAAACATTGTCTGAACTGAGAAAAACTAGTTTTGGAATAGAATTACAAAAATACATTTGGTACTTGAAGAGTAATTTGTGCAATATTTATTATTAATTTAATAGAAGACTCGATCACATTCGCAAGCACAATTTTTCATAAAGATAATTCATATATATTCATCATAATTCATATATCATAATTCATGTATCAATATAATCATAATTCATAAAGATAATTCATATATATATTAAATATTTTAAATTTAGAAAAAAAGTTTAGGCAATTTTTATTTGAGCCTATTTTATTTAAAATCCATTGAACTGAGTGTTACTTAAATATAAAAAAGAAATGATAATTGAGCATATATATTCTCCATCCCAGCAAAATTTTTAAAAAAAATTGTGAAGTATATGATGGGAAGAAATATAAAGTTAAATTTTGTTAGTCCTTCTGTTACAATGTGTTTTACGGTATTAGAACCTGCATTCGACTTATATTTCCCATTCCATCATTAAGAAACGTCATTAAATATTAAGCGTTGATACATCTCTACTTCTAACTGAAGATTAGAATTTTTTTTTTTTTTTTTTTTTGCATTTGACACCACTCAAACTATAGTATTAAAATAAAATATGACTCGTCTATAGAATCCCACATAGAATTAACAAATTTCGAAACATTCAAATATATGCATGCACAAAAGTTATTGATTTGTTGATAATAACTTAATTCGTTTTTATTAAAATTAGGTTATAAAATTATTTTAAAAAGGGTGCAGAAATATATTTGTCATTTCATAGTTAGTAATTTTTTACTGAGTATAGAGTGAATCTATTTGATTTTGATATATTTTGAATAAAATTAAAAATTATTCAGAAATCTCCCTCCTTATAGATTTATATTCTATTATGTTGGGTTACATATATATATATATATATATATATATATATATATATATATATATATATATATATATATATATATATATATATATATATATATATATATATTATATGTATATATACATATATATATATATATATATATATCATATATATATATATATATATATATATATATATATATATATATATATATATATATATATATATATATATATATATATATATATATATGTATATATATATATATATATATATATATATATATATATATATATATATATATATGTATATATATATATGTATGTATGTATATATATATATATATGTACATGCATATGTGCGTACATGTATTGGTTATTAAAGTTGATGTTTTCTTAGACTTTCAAGGATTGGTATATTAGTCCATTTGTGTACAAAAGGAGCATTTCAAATTTCTAAATTCGGTGGCAATAGACTAATAGGAAAGAAAGATATTTTCAAAATTCTACAGATGCTGACCGATAAATTATTCAAGGCGACGAACTTAGCAGATGTATGCAAATTAAGAGTTGGGCTTTCTTAACTGTTTCGAAGGCACCCTTCATGCCGAGGAAATATGTGATGAAGGGGTTGAGAAGAACAGGTTAGATCGCGTCTTTCTTCCTGTCACATCGAGAGGCTAAAAGGTTAAACTTATATTATGATTTGCGATGACTGTCTTTGACGGGGCTTACTACGTCAGGGGTTTTTAACCCCGCCGAAAACCGATCAATCCCTGACCCTTGGGATGTAAAAATGTCATCAACTCCTTGTAAAAGCTCGCCATAAATATTGAATTGTCTCCTCCCTTTCATATGCTAATAAAACGACGAAAACGGCTCCTTCGTCACATCGATAAGATCTACCTTAACCGAGATATTATCTTCCGTTACCATTGTGAGCCCCGTCCATAAAGCAGCTTCAAGAACCGATAAAGTTACTTAATTTTCCGATCTGCGGGAACGGGAGACGGATTTTTTCTTTTGGAAAAAAGTATTCTTCTCTTGAGGATGGTGAAAGAATCTGCCAACCTCAATTTCGTCGAATATCTTTTTTTTTTATTTTATTTTTATCCCCGAACTATTTTTGGGGTGGTAGGCGTGGTTTAATTTGGCAAAACCCCGCCTTTCGAGAGACCAATGATCGCTCCACTTGTGTGCAGAGAGGCGGCTTTTGCGCAGTGGCATTTTTTCCGATATATCGCCGGTTTCGTTTTATTTTAAATAGGGGTGTCTGGCGTTGTTGTTAAGCCGGACAATGGGAAAACCTGCCTCCGTCCCCCTCCCCCTCTCATGCCCGGGCATCCTGGTTACGTTTGTGAAGACTCCAGGACGGGAAGTGGTAGAGAAGGAACTCGCACAGAGGTAGAAATCGGAAACTAATATATAAAGAAGACGAATACACCTCGCCAAGTTCTCATGTTGAAAAATGATGTTTTTTTTATGCCCTTCCCCCCCCATCGCACTTCGCATGTAACCATTGAAACTTCATGCGTATTCGACGTCGGACAATTGCTACTTCAAAGTGCCACTGTTTGCACTTGGGTGTCGAGGGAGTTACGGAGGGGGGTTCCATCTTCATGGTCGAGTATCGGCATGGGTATATGAACTCGGCCGATCTGATACCCACTCGAGGAACAAAGCATTTACAGTTTGTCGTATTCGATTTTAGAACCCTTTGATTCTTTTTACCCCGTTATTGCCATTCTTTCGGTGGTTTTCTTAAGTTGACTGCTTCAGTTCCATCCCCCACCTTTCTTTCGCTTGAACTTACGCAACAATTGCTGCAGTTTTTTTTTGTCCCCACACAATCACGTAAAAATCTATATCTCTCTCGAACTTTCGTACATAACAGTTTTTTTTTCCTCCTCCTATATTTTATTTGGATTCAGTAGGTTAATCAACTGAATTTTCTCACATAATTCTCTGTGAAACTGCCGGTTGTATTATTACATTCTTTCTTTATCTCATTATTAATATGTTATTAAATTAATGATAAGGCACTTAACGTAGGAATAAATTTAACATAACTAAAAATTTAATTACATTTTTAATAGATTAATGCATTGTTTCAATGTAAAACATTTCTGAATAAATCTTATATTATTTAAAAAAAGAAGGAAAATTTAGACTAATATTTAAAAGAGTATGTCAACATGATGAATTTACAAATGATTTCTAGGAGTAAAATTATACTAATGACTGTAATACTACAGCTACTATACTATGAAAAGAAAAATTATCTTCACAGTTTAGTAGTATTCCCAGATAAAATCGTTTTTTAAATTTCATTTCAATGAAGAATTAAAAACTGAGCAATATTTTCTTATTAATGTGATAATATATTTAATTATTATGTTCTATATAAAATTAGGAACCTCACATATAAACCTAAATGGAATTTTAAGAGCCATTTACAAAATATTCAACAAATTCCATTTACAAAATATTTAATTTATATTCCTCAAAATACATGCTTGTTTCTTTTTTTAAATTTGTTTTTGGAACTAAAAAGTTGTTTTTAACAATTGAAACAGTAGCATAAATTTATCATTTTAGAAAAGTCATTGTGTTATATAGAAAAGGCAAAGATAATAATATAACCAAACTAATACAACTAATAAGATTGATTATATTTGAGCGTTTAAAGGGAAAATGAAAGAAAATATGAAAATTTAAATTAGTTTTATTTAAAAGACTTTTTCTTAAATTTTCATGTTAGAAATTCTAAAAGAATTTAACTGTAGTAATTGCAATATTTCAATAGTTATACTCTTTTAATATATATATATATATATATATATATATATATATATATATATATATATATATATATATATATATATATATATATATATATATATATATATTCCAAAGAATCAATTGATTTGCTGATGCATAATTTTTGCGACTTTGACTTTGCCCTAAGCTTAGGCTTAAGCGGATAACATAAATTAAGTGCATAATTTTTAAGCACATAATTATTATTAAAAATCATTCAGATGGAAAATTATTTCATTCAAGATATTATGGAAAAACTGATATAGGAGCTCCAAGCAGAAACCGAAGGAAATTTCGATACAGAAAATTTTGAAATATCCGTTTTAATATCATATACAAATAACAATATTTAAACTCTAACAATTACGGTTACAGTAACGAAATTTCAAAATATTGCAATTGCAAAACTCACTTTTTTTTGGAACAAGATCTCCAAATCAAAAAAGGCTAAATAACATTAAATTATATCGTAGTATGAAATCTCAAGAAAATTGACAAAGTAAGTTGAAAAGTGTGTGAGCAATAAATAAATAAAAACTTACACTGTTTCACAATTTTTTTGTTTGACTTCTTTCTACCACTTTCCACGCGCATGTGGGTGGTAATATCAAATACATATAATACCTTAACGAGAAGTATACATGTTTTTAGCAATAAAAATCTAAATATATTTTAGTCAAGCACAGGTGCTAGGTAAATATTTAAAAGACAACTCTGATTTACATAAAATTTTATGAATATTAATTTAGTTTTCTTCAACTCTTGGCATGTCTCATCTGATATAGAATGGTTCCAGATACCATTCACTAAAGCTGTGATACCACACACTTCATATTTAGTATACAGTTGATTAAAATAAATACTTAAGTCACTTACAATATCTTTCAGGACGTTATATAAACCGATTTAGGAAAATGGTGTTTTTTAGTATTTACTTAGCTTTACTCAAAATTTTGTTTTGTACAACAAAATTTAGTTTCAAGTATAAATAAACTAAAAATAGACCGAATAAGGTAAGAAATTCTAAAAAATATATTTCTTTAGTTACGAAGTGGTCGGGACTCTTTTAATCGGTGACCCACCGCAATTCCTTGCGGAGGAATATTTGTGTAAAAGCGACAGCACACTTGCTGCAATTAGATTTTTCAAAATAAACGATGCAAGCAACTGGCTGAAATTATGCTTTTCAAGTATTGAAATATATATATATCACTATTTCCTTTTACTGTATATTGTCGAAGTATATAAAGAAGAAGACCCGATGTCACTAATACTTTTAAGAGCAATTTACAGAAAACTAAAAACAGCGTGAAATATATTTTCAAATTAATTACAAACTTTGCAATCAAAATTTCGGAATGTAACATTGCTTAGGTTAAGAGAGGGCCTAAATAATGATTAAAATTTAACTTCATTATATATATATATATATATATATATATATATATATATATATATATATATATATATATATATATATATATATATATATATATATATATATATATATATATATATACATATATCTGTGTATATTTCAGTTCAGAAAATGTTTGTTTTATGGTTTAATTTTAATTAAGATTGTAGCTTAGAACTGATATATTATAGAAATACGTGATACGGTATCCCATTATTATGGAAAAGTTAGTGAATGAATTAATATATTATCGCGCGAATGATTAAACTACTACGCACGCGTGGGTGAATGACGAAATAAAATATAGTAGTTGTGACACTGAGGAAAAATCCAATGCCCACACACACATTTAACTTAGTATACATACGCATGTATAAAGAAGAACTTTGAATAATCATTAATAAAGCCATCAAAAAATATTTATAAAAACATAAGAAAGATAATTTTTATTTAGCTTTGATTTTTAAATGTTATATAATTTTTATAAATTTTTAAATTTTCATACACAATTTGCAATCATTATTAGGTAGAATTATTTATTTCGTAAAAAATAAAAAATAAAGAAGGAGGAAGCCAAGACAGTTAAGGTATTTGTGTGTTGTTAAATTTAAGTGTTTTTAATATTTTCGTATCATACAAATTATGTGTAATTTTGTTTCTCACTTAAGCTGCAAAATAATTCATTTAGATAGCACAAAATAATGAAATGTAATATTTTGCTTGTTAATTATTAATATTATCCATCTTCAAAAGGAAAAATAACAATCTAAATTTTTTTTAAAATTATATACTAAATATAACTTTCGACAACTATACATTTCATTTCCATAAATATAATATAAACGCAATACACAAACATTGAACACAATCTTTATTTCTCAATTCTTGCCATATCTAGTATCCTTTTCTGTGCGTGATTTGTTATACCAATAATCAAATATCAGTAACCCACATACTTTTTAACGTAGATTAATTTTTTTCTTAAATACATTCTATTTACACTTCAACTTTGAAATTAAAATTCAGTAAAGTTTTGTAAAAATGGACAGAAGAATTCATTTTGGTACCATTGACAATTAAATTTTTTCTAATTAAAAGAAAAACTCATTCCTTAAAACTTTAATGTTACAAAGTCATTATTTTTCTATGTTCTTAGCTGAAATTCAGAGGAATTTCTTGTCAAAGATGGTGTGACTGACATCTTGATTAGTCACGCATATTAGGTAACCAAACTGGTACTTTAGGCAATTTGTAAAATGCTCTATTTAGGCTTTATTAATCATTCTAACGATAGAAGGGTGTTAGATTATTCAGCATACAAAGAAGAGGTGAATTCTTCTTCTTCTTCATTGGCCTGACAGACCAGGGTGGGCCTTTGCCTTCCTCAGAAGTGCATACCAAGACCTCCTGTTTTTGGATAAGGTCATCCAGTTTGTCACTTTTAGTGTTTTTAGGTCGTTTTCAAGGCAGTCACGCCATCGGAGTTTCGGTCGTCCTCTTCTTCTGGTGCCAATGGGGCGAGCCAAGAAAATATTTTTCGTCACCCGATTGTCGTTCATCTGGCTCATATGTCCTGCCCATTTTAATCTCTGTATTGAGATAAATTTAACAATATCTGGTTCTTTATATAGTTTATAGAGCTCAGAATTAGTTCTTCTTCCCCATGTATTCTCACATTTTATTCCACCGAAGATGCTTCTTAAGGTTTTTCTTTCGAAAATGGAGATTTTTCTTTGCCCTTCTCAGTCAATGTCCACGTTTCAGATGAATAAGTGAGAATAGGCCGAATCAAGCATTTGTATATCAAAATTTTTGTTTTTCGACTGACGAAAGTAGATTTTAGGTACTTTTTTAAGCCGAAAAAGCATCGGTCAGCAGCTGTAACCCTGCTGCGGATCTCAGGTGCGATGTCGTTGGATGCATTCAATTCAGTTCCCAAATATTTAAAGTTGCGAACAGTTTCAAACTTGTAGTTTCCTACCTCTAGATAGGGAGTGCTATATTTTGAAAAGGTGAATATTGTGTGTTAAAAATATTTCCAGGAGTTATGCTATGAGAAGCTGTAACTGGATGTCCCCTCATTGAGCTCCAGTTTTCTTCGAAAAACATGACAAATCAATTTTGGAAATTAATTTGTCTGTCCACTTCAATACTTCAATAGATAAGCCAGTGTTCAAAGATAAGAAAGATAAGATAAATCAAAGATAAGATTGAAATGCTGATTATGGGATTTTTCAAGCGAGAACAGGACCAGCGTCAGACTTCAAATTGAATCTAGATTCATTGCTGTTAGTATTTTGCTTTCCATAAGACTGCTGTTTAACTTTGACAATTGTTTTGTATTTGTTTTTGATGATTCAGTGGTCCTTTTTACAATCATATTTTTCTTTCACTGACTTTCAATCCTTTACAGCATCAGTTAAGGCACCTATTTGGTTTACAATTTCTTTTAATTTTTGATTCTTTTACGCAGTGGTTTGAGAAAAACTGCAACTAAAGTCATGATTTGTACATTTTAAAATTCATTTCTGGTTCATCGTTTTTTCTTTCGAGTGTTTTTCCTTTCCAAAAGTGTTTTCCAAAAAGATATTTCTTTTAGTAGTCTTGTTTAAGTTTTTTTCCCCTAGAGATTTGGTGAATTTTAACTTTTTATTTATTTCTATTTTAAATTTAAATCAAGTTATTTAATGATTTATTCAAAAATTTATGATTATGTATAAAGTAAATTTTAGTATTTATAATGCAATGTATCATTAAACGTTATTTTCTTAAAAAATTCAAGTAATTGATATATTTGTAGATACCAATATTTTTTTTTTATTTCCGAAAGAAAATATACATAAATGTAATATATTATATTCTCTACAATTACTTATTAGTTTGCAGTAAGTAAATTTATATTCTGATCAGAAAGGCTAGATAAAATTTTATAAGAACTTATGTTAAAACAATTTTATGAGTCAAAATATATATTTATAGAGTAAATGTAAGAGTCAAATATTCATTAAAAAGGATAAAAAGTTTTAATTGACTGAACATTTTCTCCCTATGTTATGGATACACACAGGCCAATGTATTCAAAATCTTTGAGATATTCCTTTAAATGCTTTCTAGGGATGAATTATGAAATTTTTTTATAACAGGTTAATTTTTTATAACCAGTCATAAGAAATATGCTAACATAAAAAAAAACTGCTGATGAAATGCTATTATAAGAAAGATGTAGGAGTGGATTTTCCGATGAATTAAATTAAATGGGAAAAAAAGACCATTTTTAAAAATGGTTTTATTGTTAGCGTTCTTTAAGAAAGGATACAGATTTCGAAGACAGTAAATCTTATCGGATTCTCAAAAAATCAACCACAGGATTGGAAAAGGTAATGTAAATGAAGGAATCACACGCCATTCCTTATTTCGCTCTGACAAAAGAAGTTGAATTTTCGGTAAAATGTCCTCAAAGGCATGGAACCAGCTAGCTTTACTTGCACTGTACAATGCAAGTATAATGTGAAAGTATCATCATAAGGGTCATGTTCGGCTTTTATAGAAGTGATGTCCTGGTGTTCCTCTAAGGCAAACAGTCATGAGATATCTAGATATACTGGAAAATCAAGTATTCTCTATAGTTTATGATGACCAATAATTCATGGACAATAATGGGATTATGCATCAAGTCAAACGCGACCAAATTTGGTTCACTGAAAGTCAGAATGACTTTCAGCACCTTTCCTGACTACCACTGAACCCGAATCTAACCCTAATAGAAAAAGTCGTGCAGTGGTCTGGTTGGTTAGGCCGTCATTCTCTTTATCTGAAAGTAGTGACTTCGAATCCCGACTTAACCGAAGATCCGTCGTGTTGACTAATGGCGACTTGGGCACGTTAAAACAGGGCGTGGTCGCAATGTCTTCCAAGTGAAATGATACTTCTGGAGGTGGTATGCCAATTATTGCTTGGTCATTGCTTCAAAATCACGAAGATTCCACTCGGCTGCTTTTATCTAACTGGTAGAGCCCAACTCAAAGCAAGGTACAGGGTAGCATGATGGTGCAACAACCTTAATAGAAAAAGCGTAGGATATGACTGAAAGCCGCTTTCAACAAGACTCTCTACTATGCCATCTAATTTACAAAATATGAAAAGTTACATGGCTAATACATGGTATTCTTGGGACATGAATGTGGTCAAGGAGCACGTAGACTCGATGTCCAAGCAAATGAGAACTGTAATCCAAACGAAAGTTCGTCCATTGAAACATTGATCTTGGGTTTCTAATTCAATTGTGTTAGGGAGAAGAGTTATATAATTGTGATCATTGGAGTACTATGCCATTCTCTATGAAGATATTGTGTGAGTTCAGGAAGAAATACCGGTGGAGCTTATTGATTCGGTATTTATAGGACAGTTTACCCAGTGATTGGGACAGCAGTAAAACTCGACATGGCTGCTCATACCATGACAGATTCATCTCCATAATTGATAGTTTAAAGGAGACAATTCTAAACAAAAATCGTGGAATATTTCTCATAGCCCCTATGTTGTGTGGGAAAGTGTGAAAGTTGGTGTGTTTGAACATATAATTGTTTTTGTTTCACTTACTAATAATTTTATTGTTGTGTTACCAGTATAGACGATGTTTGGCATAAAAATCAGTATGAAGGAGTTTGGAAACTGAAGCACAGCCGTAAGTATTCGATTTTAAGAAGATGACTCATTGTTGTAGTTATTGATATAGGAGAATCCAGATGATGATTGATCTTTACTGTCATTTTGGTTGAGATTTTTTTTTTAGACATTACAGCCCAAATTAGTACACATTAGCTTCTTGTGTGTGTTGTTGTTACTAATGACACTTGGACAAGCCAAGCTCGATATGCCTTGACTATGCGAATTTAAGCCAATTGGAAGCGTCTTTCATTTTAATCAGAGCACTATGAGGTTAAAGTACGACTTTGCTCTACACACACATGCTATAGGTACCCGTTTATAGGGTAAACAACCATTCACTCCACATTCATACAATGAAAGGACAAAGACAGGATAGATAGAGAGAGAAAGTACATCCATACCCGAACCGGGATTCGAATCCAGGAACTCCTTATCCGCAGTCAGGCACGCTGACCACTAGACAAGTTGGGCGGCACATTAGCTTCTTTCATCCTTCTTATCTGCTGATGTTTTACTGAGCTTGTTTTGTTTCTTTCCATGCAATTTGTCATAACTTTAGACATCTTTCTTTTAGAAGCACCTAAAAGCTGATCACTTTTTTGGTCAAAGTTGCCAAGGCTAGTCGACCTCTTAATTTTTTTTAAAAAAATTTGTAAAGTCTGAAACTTTACTTTTTTTTGAAAAATTCATGGCGCATACAAGTTTATTTAAAAATCTTCACACTATACTATGGTACATATTTTTTATATTAAAAAATTTACTAGAATCATATTAGGTTTACCGGAAATTTTTTTGTCCATTGATCGATGATGTTGTTAAAACAATATTAAAGCAAGATCTGATAACATCGGAAGATAGTAGAAATCTCATTTTAGCTAAAAAGAACTATTTGGATCCATATTCGAAAGATAGGATTGGTGTGGAAGTATTCAAATTGAGTGTCACAAGAATTAATTAAGAAATATTTAGATGATAGAGACATCAGATGCTTGTCTCTGCTTGTTCGGAACAAAATCAAGGACTTCTTTAACCGGATGATAACAGGGGATAAAAAATTTTATTACTTACGAAAACATTATAAGGAAGGGTGTACATCGCGCGGGAAACCTAGTCCTATTTACTCTAAAACAAATTTGATTCTGAGTAAGAGAATGTTGTGTTTATGATGAGACCTTTGATGACAAATAATTTATGATTATTAAAAATTGAACTAAAAGAACAGAAATATATTGTAAGCAACAGGATAATTTTAAAAAAGGCAGTCCACGAAAAGATGACGATGGTTTTTCCCAGAAAAATCAGGTCCAAGAAAGAGGCCAAGAAAAGAGTTTGTCAAAAAATTGCACAACTAGCCTCGGAAATTCTGTTTCAAACACCATATTCCTCGGGCTTCTCACCCTCCAACTATCCCTTGTTTCCGCTCTTAGAGAATTTTTTTTAAAAATATTCGCAAATGAAGAAGACATCGATGAAGCACTGTTTCCATTTTTTGCATGAGAAAATGAAACATTTTTCAAAAAAGGCGGTACACAAATTGCTCTCACGTTAAAAAGAAGTCATCAGTAATAATGACAATAATATTATTTAATAAAGTTTATTGACGTTACAAAAAATTTCTATTTTTTTTTATTTCAAAAATGACAGAATTTTCCGGTACCCCTAATATTTTCATGTTAACGATCTCCTTTATTAATAATTTGATGATTTTTCTTTTATTAAGGTGATTAAAAGTAGAGATTGCTGCTTATATATATATATATATATATATATATATATATATATATATATATATATATATATATATATATATATATATATATATATATATATATATATATATATAAATATAATATACATACATGTATATATATATGTATATATTGGTGAAATGCCATTAACTTCACTATTAAAAATTTTTAATCTAATATTAACATATGACATTTAATCAAGAATTAAACGTATAAAAGGAAAAATTAATTCAAAAATAAGTTATACATGAGAGAAACATTGAAATTAATCTATAAATTAAAATTGAAAATATTCTATATATTGAATGCTTTTTTTTTACAAGTGTGGGCACTTGGGTGATGAACCCTATGCCACAACAAGGCCCGAAACTGCTACTCATTTATCGTTACCCAGCGGGATATGTGAATCAAGTCACGGAGGCGAGTAGCATTGTCCGCGCCATATCAGCACAAGCCCGTTTATAGGGTGGGCCACATTCATACGTCATCATAGAAGAAAGGACTGAGAAACACAGACAGAAAGTAACATCTATGCCCGAACCGGGATTCGAATACGGGACCCCCAGCTCAGGAGTCAATAGCTCTAGCCACACAGCCATCGGTCAGCATATATTAAATGTTCCATAATTGAAAATACTATATTCATTTACAAAATTAGAGTTCGCATGCATAGTAATGATGATAACGTTGCCGACAAAATGTACGCACATTTACTCACAAAGTGAAGTCGACATGCATACTTTTAATTTTATGTGATAAAGAATACTACAATAAGGTATTAAATTGAACAAAATTATAATAAAAAAATGATGTTTTACTTTCCATCGCAAAAATAATTGCAGCTAGCCGAATATCATATAAAGCTTTGAAAATTTGAATAACATTTTTAATTCTTATTAAAGGAAATAAAATTTTTATTTAGCAAATTCGAAACTCTAATTTAGAATTAATATTCTGATCTGCCAAGTCGTCAAGCGCATTTTCTCTTTCTGGGCAATATATCTATCAATATTAGCATCTTTGAATACTGATTTCACTTTCGTCCCTCATTTACTTAATTTTTTTGAAATACGCAGTGGAAAATTTTTTTATGTGCATCTTAAAATTTTCTTAAAAATATATATATATATATATATATATATATATATATATATATATATATATATATATATATATATATATATATATATATATATATATGGATGTTTATGGTGTCACTCATCTTGAAACTACTCTATAACATATGTTATAGAGTAGTTTAAGGATGAATGACACCATAGAACATAAATACCAAACAAAAAAAATGGCTTGAAAATAATCAAAATTGTTGAGAAATGTCTCATTAAGTAAAATTTCGAACAGTATTGCCATAATAGTACAGTCACAAAGTATTGAACTATGTTGTAATATATGGCGTACCCGTTAAAAAGAAAGTTATAAAATAAAAATTAAGAGAAAACTATAGAAATGGAATTCTCAAAATAAGTTTAAGTTCAATTATCTGTTTATATTCACCTTTACACAAATGGAGTTGGCATGCATAGTGCTAATGTTATGTTTTAAAAAAATTTGCAAAACTAAGATTATGTGTTCAATATGAATAAGATAATTTTACATTTTTTACTTTTGTTGACAATAATACAACAAAAACGAAAGTAAACATTAAGTTATTGCCCAACATTTTTGTTTAAATAAAATGAATAAGATTTTTGTTAAAATGTGTAAATCTAGCTTATCATTAGATTTATTTATAATTCATTACATATAATTCTTCAGTATATTTTCAAATAATATGATTTGTGTAGATTTTCTCAATGGTTCTTATTAATCTAATTATGTAGGATATTTATTAAATTAAAATAACTTTATGAACGGTTTTAATTATTGTTACAGTAACTTTTATATTAAATTAAATATTGCAAAATTTTAAATTGTTGCGACTGATTTCATACGAAAACAATACAATTTAATTTCTTTGAAAATGAAATTAACTGAAGTTACAGTGAGTAACTCTTACTATAATCTCTTTCGTAAATTGTAACTGTAAAACTTGATGAAAGCATTTTACATTTATTAATAAAATACTACAAATAATTTTGACAGAAAATGTTACCAAGTATATTTGTATCTTATTAAATATTCGTATCATTCTCAAATTCGAAAGATTCTTTTTATTTTAACAAAATTTTGAGCAGGAATAACTTCCAGTTATTTAGCTCCAAGACTTCAATTCAATAGTTGGTGATTTTGACACCTAACTCGAATTCAGGTGTTTGTAGTGATTCAGAATTTCTTTTGAATCACGTAAATGTCTATAATATTAGCTTTTATAGGAAGAAAAGATAGAAAAAAAGGTGAGAAGTAGCCAAAATTTATATCTAGCAGCTAATCTATAAAACGAAATAGATTTTTTAAAATGTAGTTCATTCATTCATTCATTGAATGTCGTGTGCCAGCTAGGTTGGCAACATGGGGTGCGCTGCTCCACTTTTCCAACTGAACCATATTTTGGTGTGGAGTCCGACTTCTTCAGTACACACATGCCATAGGGACCCGTTTATAGGGTAGGCAACCATTCACACCTCATTCATACAAGGAAAGAACAAAGACAGGATGGATAGAGAAAGTACATCCATGCCCGAACCGGGATTCGAACCCAGGACCTCCTTATCCATAGTCAGGCACGCTGACCAGTAGACAAGTTGGTCGTCGAGAAATTTATTAAACAATGCATTAACACATTAGGATATTTTCTTTCATACTATTGATTTTTTCATATGCCACACAAATTATAATTATGTTGAATATATCTTTAATAGTTCTCGAAAATTTTTGGAATCAAAAAGGAATATATTATCATAAAACTTTTAAAAGTAAGCATTTTATTATATAATCATTTTAAAAAAGTCATACACTTTTTTGCATGAATACAATAATAAGAATTTTAAAAATTATTTAGAAGTTTTAACATATAAATTGAATTACATATATTTCTAATATTAATATAGTTTATTTTAAGTTTTAAATTGAAAACTCTTATATTTATACTCATTAATATTCTCATAATTCCTATTCATTAATATTAATCAAATATTTATGTATATTGCTTTAACTAAAACGGTTAAAACTTGTAAATTGTAGTTTTTGTGGTAGTTTCTTCTCCTCATAAGAAAAAGAAATTAGTTTTATTTTTCATTATTTTCAACTTTTAAATTTGTTGTTGTTTACTAATGACACTTGGACAAGCCAAGCTCGCTATGCTGTACGAATTAAGTCGATTGGGAGAGTCTTTCGTTTTAATCAGAGCACCATGTAAGTGAAAGTACGACTTTGCTCTACACACTTGCTATAGGGACCCGTTTATAGGGTAGGCAACCAATCACACCTCATTCATACAAGGAAAGGACAAACACAGGATAGATAGAGAGAAAATGCATCCATGCCCGAACCGGGATTCGCACCCAGGACCTCCATATCCGTAGACAGGCACGCTGACCACTAGATAAGTTGGTCGGCTAAAATGTAGTTAATGAGTCTAAATAAAATTAATTCATGATTTCAATGTTCATAAATTATAAAGGTTTGCTTGAATTTTTATATGACGTTAATAAAGTTATGGTGTAAAACTTATAAGGTTGATCTATATAAATAAAATTCCTAATGTGTTTATCCACCAAAATTTACTCCAGAGTTAAGCAGAAAATGGCTGTTTTGAATGGAGTGAATTTTAAATCATATCTAACAGATTTGAAAAAAAAAAAACTATATTTCATTCGCAAATTTTGAAAATTTGTAATTAATTTAAAACACAGTTAATGCGCTGATTTAAATTTTCTGTGAAGTTATTCGCATCGAAATCTTAACACAAATTAAGCAATACAACATTCCATTCCTAAACTCATCTAACCAGCGGGGAAAAAAAACTTTAATTCATTTTTTCTTTTTAAAATTATTTGCGTTACTTTTAAGAGTAGACAAAATTTGAACAAGAAATTAAATCTCCATTTTTTTCCTATGTTAATACAATTTAATATTTTTTTTTAAAAAAAAGATATCTACTATTTTTTCGAAGTATTATTTTTGTTCTCTTCAGTGAATGTGTTTTCGTTTTTCTTAATGTGTCCCTAATCGGAAAAATAAAACGCAAATGAAAAGAGACCCAAATTATAAATATTTAATAATTTTATAACTAAAGAGAATTTTTCAAACATTATACACCATAATCCAATTTGCTTTTAGTTTATCAATATCTTCATGCATGCCGTGGTTATGTGAACATAACCGCGAAATTTCATTTCGTGTGATGCAAAATTTCATTTTGAGAAATTATTAGCTTAATTATTTTGAAATGTATACTTATTTATGTGCTAAACTGTAAAAACTTCCATATTTTACAGTTTAAACTCAATCTTTAATTGGAAATGATGTCTTAATCTTAATTTTTTAACTTTGTTTATTTCGATGTCATACATAAAGTATATTAAATGTGATTTTTGCTTCTGTTTTCACTGAATTAATTTAATGTTTGTATTTTCAATTCACAAATTGGCCGATCATCAAAATTAAAGAACAAGTTTGTTTTGGTAAAATTTAAATTAAAAAAAGTATGGATTGAGTCAGGTTTCATCCAGAACCAGTTCTACAATGGTTTGAACAGAAGTAGCGTATAAGTGGGTACATTCATATAGTCCCTTATAAGTGTCAAAATGATTTATAGATTTAATATATATTGTCATTAAAAGTTAAATAATTTATAAAATGAACCAAACACACATATCATTCTTCATTCAGTTTAGAAAAGTTTTTAATCATTTGAATGTTAGCAATGTTATAATTACAATTCAAATATATTTGGGTTAAATGACGGCACAGCACCATTTTTCCTCAACCCCTGCGGTTAAAAATGGGAGCAGATGCCTCTTATCAAACGACCAATTCAAATGCCGTTATGGTGCACACAAGTGGTTTTGGAACACTTCGGGGGTCTGCAACGGGGGAGGACACCATCCCAATGAATCGAAAAACGTTTTTACACTCTATTGGGGCCAGGTCGACATATATCTTATACCTTTTTTTTTTTTTACAAGCTTGTTTCACTTTCTTCTGAATGCGGTTTTTCTTTCTTTTTTTCTGTTCTATACCATTTCAACTTCAATTTCGAGTTCTCTTTCTTTCTTTCTTTTTTTTTAAAAAAAGAGGAAACTATAATTCAATACTAAACAAATATAGACAGCAAAATGAATTACAACTGTGTCCTTTTTTTCCCCCTTACTTACTTTCTATGATGCTTAAGTTTTTGGAATCTGAGCATAATGGGAGAAATATATAACAAATATCCATTTTTTTTAAAAAAAAAACGTAAAACCACAAAGTGCTTGAAAATTTTTGCTAAAAAATTTATTTATTTTTTTATTTTTTGATGTATGAAAATAAATTTTTACTTCCCTTTGACCCTTTAGCTTCCTTTGAGAAACTTGAGCTCTTCATTAAAAGTTATTTTCTTCAAAATGGGTTGGAAAAAAAAAAGGTTAAAGCCCAATAATTCTTTCTTTTTTTTATTGCTTTTGATAGCCTGTCAGCAAGTTTTCGAGCGATTTTCCCACAGAGTTCATCATCTGTGATAATTTTAAATGAGAAGCATTTATGGTGTATATTTTAATTTAAGGGGAAGAAGAGAAATCAGAAACTAATGTTTTCACTCTAACTCCGCGGTTACTTAAATATATAAAAGAAGGTTAATAGAAAAAAATCTCCTATCTGAACTGTCACGAATGCTTGTTAACTTAATGATCCAATCAATAAATTTCCCTTCTTAATCCCTCTCACAAGTGGTCTTTGACCTTTAAATTGCTCAAAGATAGAGCACTTCCTAAAAAAGCGAATGAAAAGTCAATTTTTTTTTCTCTATAATTTTAAAGTGTATTTTAGTGTTTATATACACTTTTATCGTGATAACAATTTAAAACGATAGCAAAATTCTATTATATTATATTCATATCATATCTAATTACATATATATAAATCATAGGAATCTAAACATTGGAATATTTTTCAGAATATATTTGATAATTTAAAGATTATTATATTTCTTCAGCAAATAGAGTATTTAATTCCTATTTTGTATGAATACATATAATAAATTGTATAATTTATGAACTGATTTGAAGTATGTTCTTTTAGGAATTTTCATACACAGAAACAAAAATCACCCGAGTAAACGTCTAACTGGTATGCAATTCATTTTCTTTGAAATTTATAATAAACATATATATTAAAAATGTTCATCATGTTTTAAATAATTGGTTATTTTAAATACATAATAACAATTGTATATATATATATATATATATATATATATATAAGAGGGTTACTCTGAAATTTTTGAGATACGCGTGGACGAGAATTTACAAAATAAAAATAACGGTTTAATTTTAAAGTACAAAGCATTTTAACACAGAAGGCGATTTTTTACTGACTTACTTCAACTTGTTTAGCGTGGAATAAATTTTAAACAGAAGAGGAGTTGACGCGAGAACATTTTCGCGCTATGATTTTCTACAATTTCAAAGCAGGATTAAATCAAGAAGAATGCGTTCAACGGTTGCAATTATCATTTGGTGATAAATCTCCGGCTCGTGCTTCTGTATTCAGATGGTTTAGAGAATTTAGAAGAGGTCGCAATTTTCTTCAGGATGAAGAACACACAGGAAGGCCGCCGTCGGCAGTAATCCCGGATAATGTGTCTGCCATACGAAAAATGTTAATGGATGATAATCGCCGTACCTATCAAATGATACAGAAGGAACTTAACATTGGATCCGCAGCCATACACAAAATCATTCATGAAGAATTACATATGAAAAAAGTAGTTTGCCGTTGGGTTCCCCATCATCTGATTGAGCATCAAAAAGAGGAGCGTGTCAGAATCAGTAAAGAAACTCTTAATATGCTGAATGATGGTGGCCACCGCATCATTTCTAAAATTGTAACAGGTGATGAAACGTACATACCGTTTTTTGACGTTCCAACATGTCAAGAAAGCAAAGTATGGGTCTTTAAAGATGATCCCACGCCAACAATGGTGAAAAAACAACGCGCACTGAAAAAAGTGATGTATGCCGTTTTCTTCAGAAGTACGGGATTGGTCAAAGCCATCAAGTTGGAAGGACAGAAGACAGTAACAGCAAACTGGTATACCATTAAATGTCTTCCAGAAATTCTACAAGAACTGAATGTTAGGGGACTAATGTTTCACCATGACAATGCATCTTCACATACAGCCGGATTAACAGTTGAGTTTCTTAAACAAAAACAAATTAAAGTGATCGAACATCCGCCGTATTCACCTGATCTAGCTATATGCGACTTTTGGTTATTCTTTAATCTAAAAAAGAACTTACGTGGACGTCGTTTTCATTCAGAAGAAGAGATTGATGTGGCTATAAATGCATTTTTTTCATCTATTCGAAGAAATGAATGGCTTGAGGCATTTAATCTGTGGAAAATTCGTCTACAGAAGTGCATTGATGCTGGAGGAGACTACTTTGAACACACTCAAAATTTTGTAAGTATAACTTTAAAAACCTTGTTGTATCTCAAAAATTTCAGAGTGACCCTCGTATATATATATGTATTAAAAGTGGTCATTATGTATTTAATAATTCATTATTTAAAATAAATATTTGCTTTAAGAGAAACATATGCAGGCATATTTACATGTGAAAATATAAAGTTTTGACAAATCAACATTAATTGTATGTAGGAGCCCCATATCATCAGAAATATTAGTAGTTGCTGTTTCACGTTTCAAAGGAAATGGAAAATGATAATATCAACAAAATTTCTACAAGACATACGAAACAAATTCTAAATTTAACTATTCAAATACGGATATGAGTTCTGGAATTAGTTAAGAACACGTGTATACATTCTTGTTTACTTAAGAATAATAAAAATATTTATAAATTATGTCACTGTTTATGTAGTATGGGAAATATTATATAGTAGTTTCTTTAAATTAAAAAAATGTGGCAACGAATTTAATTACCAAGCATGTTGACTAAATTTCTTAAAAGTTTACAATTGAAATATGCCAATAATGCTAAATCTAATTGCTGATTATTTATAGTATTGTCAAAAAACTTATTTGTTTAATTTAAATAAAAAAAGTGTGTGAAATATGCATCAAATGCTTCATCTGTAAATGATTTCCACTTAAAAAATTAGAATAATTGGGTGTATTAGAAAATCCTTTAAAAATATCCGATTACTATATACTAATAAATTTCAATACTTTTTTATATCAGATAAGTATTGTATTTAGGAGTGTGATCGGAAATAGGAATCAAATTTTCGCCTTTGATATTGAAAGCAATAAATCGTAAGCAAAAATCTCAAAAATTAAATGTTATTGAAATTGTTTTAATTTATTAAATGAAAATGCACAAAGAAAATTTCATTTAAATGCGACAAGTTTTATCAATTTAATTCTCACATAAAATAAAATAAGATTTTATTATAAATAACTTATAATTGAAGGAAAACACATCCATATTAACAAGAGCTTTTTATTTTTAATTAAATTTTTTATTTTAAATAATTATTTTTTAAAAATATAATAAGATTTTTATTAATTAATTAAAAATTAAAGCAGCAAATAATCATCTGTTTACATGATCACACGCATTTCAATATTCTTTGAAAACTGATTGATAAAAGAATATACGTGCAATATTATTTATTGTTTATGTAGGATTTATTGTTTATGCAATAGGATTTATTGTTTATGTCTTGGGATCAAGATTCGAACCCCATCTAAAAGAATGACAGTTAAGGAATATTATCCTTTTCTCATAATATCTAAAACTTGTTTTTTAGTATTTTCTGTGAATTTTCCCCCTCCTCATATTCAGTAACCAATATGTATCCAAATAGTAATTAAAAATAAATTATTTTACTACCTACTAGATAATTTTATGGTTCTTTATATTAACCAGATATCAATAATTGGATTGTCACATTTTAAGTGTATGTCAATTCAAACATTAGTATAATTTTAATAATTAATTATAAAAAATTTTATTCAGAATTAATTAATCTGAATTTTGAGAAATTAACTTAGGAACAATAAAGTTATTTAATAATAAAATAATTATTTTATTATTTGCAATGAAACTTTATTATATTTTTTTTGTTGTACCCCATGGTTGAAAAAATTTGTAACCAAGCTAATAAAAAGCACCGTATATTGTGGACAGCCACATTTGTTGTGAAAATTGATTTAAAAATGCAGTAGTAAATATAATTAATTTTTTGATAAAAAGAGTTTATGAACCATATTTTGTTTTGATAGGAATAATATATTTATTGTTAATTTTAAAAAGGAAATACAAAAGATGATATATATCGTACATATGATATTCATATCCGTCAATACAGATAACGATAAATATCAAATAGAAACACTAAATCATTTTAACGCATGAATCTTTTGCCATAAAATTCATAGTGTTCTTTGAAAATCAAAATCGCTTGGGTAAATATTTTATGTGTTGCTATGTTGATTTAAAAATCAAAATAACTTTCTAAAGTTAATTCCTAATTTAAGAAAACTTGCTTTTATGTTTACTTAATGATATTATCAATAATTGATCCTACTTAATAATGAAAATATTATATCATCAAACCGGATCTCACCGGATATTTGTATTTATAATAATAACATAAATAAATCATTGCCATTTAAGAAACTTTAGATTGTTTTCTGAAGCAATTATATTTAACAATATTAAAATTTTAAATGTTAATAATTTAAAAAATATTATTTATCATATTCAAATGCTTTAATTAAAACATGGAAAGAATTTTAAGAATAGTATTGCTCCAAATTTGGAAAATTACATCAGATAAAAATATGTATAAAAATTCTTTTTAGAGAAATAGAAAAGCTTTGAGAGTGGTTCAAAATAATACGACAATTGGCTGTGTATAGCTGGTTCGTGTCAGAGGAAATAAGTAAAATAGGGAAGAAAATTATTTTTTTTAAAATTTAAATTATTCTAATGTGGATTATAGTAAAATATTTAATAGATTTATCAAATATCAAAATGAATTTTCAAGAATAGAATGTTCATAAATGGAATAGAATGGTTATAAATGAACATTCATTCAAGGCACTGTGCTTTAAATTAATGTTCATTAATAACCATTCTATCGAGTATTTTTTTAATATCGATAAAAAAAATCATTCGAAATCCTTAATGAAGTAATAGACAGAACTAAATTGAAAACATAACCTACAAATAAATTTGAAAATTTGATTCATTAACTTAATTAATAGATAATTTTATTGGATGTCAATGATTTAATTACTCTAAATTTTGTTTAAAAAAGATGAACTTTATTTAATTTTGAATTTTCGGCCATTATTCTAATGTTCTAATCTACAATATTTTTTCAGATTTCTTATGATTCATATTTTTGAATTCAAGTATTCAAAATTCTATTTTAGAATTTAGAATGGACAGTAAAGCAAAAAAAAAGAAAGTTTAAAAATTTTATTCGAATATAATGAAAACATTATATGAGGAATATATTGAAAATTTTATTATTTATGAAAGGGAAGTTCTATAACTTATGAAATGCAAATTTTATAAATAGTTTTCATGATTTGATCTTTTTTGAAGGACAAAATATTAAACTTACTAAATCAGTTTTCTCTTTCCACTACTATATAAAAAGTTTTGTTTCTTTCGCTCTCATAAACACAAATCGTTTTTTAGTACAATTTATATGAGCCCTCAACATCAAATAAGATATACATTACAACTACACATCTAAAAAATTGGTTTTTGTTCTTTTTAAACTATAATAGAGTGCGTTTTTCTCATTATCGTTATTAGAGATTTTTACACTTATAAGGATAATTCTACTTTTTTACAAATGTAACTTCAGGAAAATTAGAACAAATTGTTCTTTTATATATATTCCTAATTTTAAGCATTTCTAATATTTAGTGAATTCAAAAATAAGTTTTAAATGAGCTAATTGATGTATTATAAGTATTTCTTTTGGTTTTTTCATTTAACATTTTTTTTCCAAGTTCTATATAATTAAGTCTTGATGTCAAAATGGGTATAGTAATCAGGGAAACAGTTACAGCTAAAGAAAACATTTCAAAAAGAGGATTTTTTAGTATTACCTTTTTTAATATATTTTGTTCTATTAAATACTAAATTTAATGATAGGAATATAAATAAGCATTTTGTTTTAGACATCTTTTCTTTCTTAATTTTCAGGCGATTTCATATTTTAACTTCATTTAAGTTCATTAAGAATTACAAAAAAAAAAAAAAGCTACCATATCAAACAGATATTATTTAAATACATATTAAGGCAATTAACATGAACTTGACCTACTCCAGAATATTGAATCATCTGATTTGAATGATTGAATTTTTTAAATGTTTTGTAATTTTGAATTATTCAAAAGTACACAATACTCGATATTATATCTATTTCACTCATTCTCAACATATTAAAATAATCGAAGGATAAAAAGCTTGACGAATATTATTTTTAAAAATATCTAGTAATTCAAAAATTTGCTATTCATTATTAGTGAAATGAAACGATAATCGAATCACAATGAATTGTGTGAGAAAGATTTAACAGATTATTTAAATTAATCAATATCCACTTTAAAAAAAAAGTAAATTTACAATATAAATAATCAAAGATCGATTGAAGGAGCTATAAAAACGAACATGTCAAGGACTAACTAAACTACCTAGTATTTTAAATAGTTTCGTTAAACTGTGATGTATTACCGCCTAGTAGGAAAATTAATTTCACGCGCTGATTCTAAACTACTAGTGTTTTAAATAGGTAGTTTAGTTAAACTGTAACATATTACCGCTTCGTAGGAAAATCATTTTCATGTTGATTCTAAACTACTAGCATTTTATATAGGTAGTTTAGTTAATCAGTGACGTATTACTGCCTAGTAGGAAAGTTAATTTCACGCGTTGATTCTAAACTACTAGTATTTTAAATAGGTAGTTTAGTTAGTCAGTGACGTATTACTGCCTAGTAGGAAAATTTATTTCACGCGTTGATTCTAAACTACTAGCATTTGAAATAGGTAGTTTAGTTAATCAGTGACGTATTACTGCCTAGTAGGAAAATTAATTTCACGCGTTGATTCTAAACTACTAGTGTTTTAAATAGGTAGTTTAGTTAAACTGTGACGTATTACTGCCTAGTAAGAAAATTAATTTCACGCTGATTCCAAACAATAATGCTCGAAATTAATAAGTTATTTATTTATTTCTACTTTTTGGTTAGTTTTTAAACACATCTTTATTAGTATGCTTTTTAATTCCTTCAAGAGAAAATCAAAAACAGAATGGAAAGAAATTGAGATTTCAATCTGTCGAAACAAAATAAAACCAAAAAATTGATAATCTACGGAAAGAATTGTCATTTTGGAAAAGAAATGAAATTTGTATTCATTTAATTTCTTTTAAGACAATTTTGTCAATCAAATATCCACGAAAAATCTATTCCTATAAGAATTTCAATACTTCATATGGAATATCGAACGAATTCACAAATGCTGACCAGAGGTTTTTATTTTTAAAATTTGATTCGAAGCGATAGTCGTCATCTGGAATTGAATTTCCTAAGACATATTAAAATCTTTAGTATTACAAATGACAGTTGAAGCTCTATTTATGCATGAGATACATGCAATAAAACTTCTTTTTATATACATTTTTGTAAGTATTGCTGCCACTATTTGCGTTGTGTGTATGCTGATCAATAGAATTTCATGGTACGTATTATCTTATCATGCGAAAATCACTGACATTGCCTTCCTTGTATAGAATTTTAATGCCCATCATTCTCAAAAATAAGGAGTGATGAAAATATTTTTTTAAATATACGTGTCTTTTTTAGTTCTGTTATGAATTTTCTTATGAATGGAATGCTTTTTCAACAAATATATTTTCATTTCGTTCAGCCATAAATACCGTTTTAATAACCCTTTATTTACAATGTTTCGTTGTAAAAATTTAAACTCTTCTCAGCATTTACTTATGTAACAATTTTGGAATTACTGAATACTAAAGTATGAAGTAATGTCAAAATTTTACATTAACATTATTTACTGCATATAAAAGTAATATCCTCATTTTAACATTTATAAAATAACTAATTACTATATATACACACATATACATATATATATATATATATATTGATAAATTAATACACTATCACGGTGATTTCACAAAAATCCAGTTTTTTGTTGTATCTTAACACTTTTGATAAATAATATCAATTAATAATGCTTCAAAATTTTTTAAACAAATATATTTTTTCAATGAATTTATTAAATTCAAGAATATTCCAAAATTGATTTATATTGAATTAAAAGGAAACAAATCTGTCAAGACTACACCAAGCGGAATGATAAAGGCTATACTTGAATATAAGCAATTTTCTTGTTGTAAATAAAATTGCTGAAGTAATTAATGGTTTTATGTTAGTTCCATTACTTTTTTGAGCATTGTGAATATGCTATTATTAGAAAGTAATATATTCTAGTTAAGGCGCAACTGTATACATACATACATACATACATACATACATACATACATACATACATACATACATACATATATATATATATATATATATATATATATATATATATATATATATATATATATATATATATATATATATATATATATATATATATATATATATATATATATATATATATATATATATATATATATATATATGGCTTATTAATAAATAAAATTTCAGATATGAAGGAAACAATATCATCATAGTTTTTTTTTATAAAGAATACAAAAAAAAGTTCTACGTTGACTTAGAAGAAGAATTTAGTTGGAATTCCACGTTTTATATGTGAGATTTCGGAAACAATCCAAGTTTTTTTCAACAGAGTTAACTTCTGAAAACACTGCATAAAACTCTGAATATACTTAAACATGAGAAAATATAAGTTATTATCAAATATTCTACATTTAGAAAAAGAAAATTGGACAAAATGAAATCTCAATTCATCTTTCTTCAATTACCAGAACGATACTTTAATAACTAAAGTCGATATAATAACTAAAGTCAGTATACTCAAGATTTCGAAACTGAATTCGATAATATTTCTGGTTTAGTATTACTGTCAGGTTACAAAATTTTTATTTATTTATTGTTATTATTATTTAAATAGACTGTAAGAATATATTTATAAAAATTGATAGCAATGTATAAGCAGAATATATTTTGCAAATTTTTTACTCTGAATCATGCTATCACTAAAAATAAAGTAATTTCTCTTGACTTAAGGAATTATGGTACATATTTTTTTGTTTCATCTATTACTAATAACTCTGAAATATTATTTTAAAAAAATCTAATTTTTTAATAAATCAATATAAGTCTGTAAATTGCAAATTTTCTAGTTATATTCTATCAATTCATACACAAGTCATCAAGATTATCATACATACACAAGTCAAAACAATTACATAAATAGCTGGTCCACTTACCAAATCAACTAACTCCACTTTCTGAATTTTTACTAAATTTTGTTCCTAAAGCTATCTGATACTATATAGTTGTATATATTTATTGGAAATTTCACTTACAATAAGAATTATTACAACAAACATAAAAAAAATATTGATCTTAAGAAACATTACATTCTTTTTATAATTTTTTTAACTTCTTGTTTTATGGTGTTAATCGATTCTTCAAATGACGCATTCATATTGTTTTTACCTTAAAACAAAGGATTCTGAATTTTATGCCTTTTTTAAACAATTATTTTGATAGCATTATTTAATTTTTTGCGCATAAGATCTATAACGCTCGAAAATAAATTAATGTACTGGAAAACAGAAAATGACATTTTTATGTTTGAATACATTTCCTATTACAATTATACAAACAATATTCAATAACATATTGTTTGTAATAGTGTTATTAAATATTCTTTGTAATATTTAATAATACTATTAACACTATTTGTAATACTTAATAACTCTTTGCTAAAGAACATATGTTTTTTAAGATAAACTTTGTCTTCTAGAAAGAGTAATACAGAATTTTAGGAATAATTTCTGTTATTTATTGCTGATTCTTTTCAGTTGATAAAATTAAATCTAATTCTGTTTTAATCATGAAAATAAAGTTTTCTAAACGTTATATTCATAATATTTTGATGATGATAATTCATACAGTGACAATTTTTCTATAGTTTGGAAAACTATATGAGAATAAATCGTTCCATAAAATGGATTTAAGTACCTTCAAGGTAAGAAAATGGTTAATGTCTTCATAAATGTTCACCTGTTGGTGGGGAATGGAAAACTTTGTCAATTTAGATAAGAGGCTAACTGTAACTGACAAAATGTAAACTTTTTTTTATATCATTGTAATAGCTAGAATGGAATACAGTTCCCCCGAAAATCTCCTTCAAAATAAGCTATTGAAGGTAATTTTCTGCTCACTTGAATCCGAGAGTATTTACTTCGTGCACATCACTAAAACAAGGCCAAAGGTTGATGAGTTGAAAGTTACAGTTACTGATCTATGCGAAAGAGGCTAAGTTCTAAGCATGGCGGAGTTTTTTCTTGTTCATTTCAATTCTTTTTTTATTGCCGGCAAATTCAACCAGCCATGAGATGGGAGGTGAGATTGAAGGTCTCAGAAGAACCGACAGAATGAATCAAACCACAATTTTATTCATATTTTTGTTGTTGTTTGTGCAAACGCTTAGATGCTGAACTACTTCAGACTTTTTTCCAAACGATATAGGGAAAATTTATTATATTCTTTTAATACAGATATATTCAACTGTTAAATATTTTGTCAATAATTCCATGTTAGATCATGAATAAATTGTAATAAATCAATTTTAATTAAAATCTTTTCAATCAAATAATTATTAAAATTAATAATTTGTTGTCTTACATGATGTTTATTTTAATGGAGAAGTGTTAATATTTTTTAATACAGTTGTGTGCTACAATTTATTTTCTTATTCAATAAAAGAACAACAAATCAACATGTTTATAACATAGAAAATAAAATCGTTGAACTATTTTTATAACCCACAAGTGACTAAATCATTAAGTAAATGAATTTAAATTTTGACGATACCATATAACTATTAATGAGTCACAATTGATATATCAAAAAATTATGTTTTAAATCAAAATTTCTTTTCAGTTTCTTCACTGTAATTTAACAAATTGGCATAATTTAAGGAATTAATGAAAATTAACAAAAGAGGATTACTGTTTGTAATATTGTGGTCTTAATGCTGAAACTCGAATGATGATAGTGAATTAATCCCAATTTAAATAGTTTTAAATATTTGCTTAAAAAAAGGTAACTATTTTTAGTATTTATAATCTTGTTTCATAAAGTAAATTTGTATTTGAATCACATGATAGAAAGTGCATCACCAGACTCGAATTGCTTAAAAATGTGACAAATTGTCATATTTTCTTTTACCTATGCATACTTTTGTGAGCATATTAGATTTACTCAATAACCGATGACGAAATATATTATTTATAAGTATTATCATAAACTATTATTTGTAATCATAATGGTTTACAATTCACTTATTGCAATGAGCTGCTTTGGGAGAAAGCTTCTGTTGTAGATATATCTTTATATAACCATAACGATGAAAATGTGTGAGTTATGTTGTAGTCTTCTATCATTCCTACCTTACTAGAGATATTGGTTCTAAACCAAGTCCTCGTAATCCTCTAGAGTGCTTAAGTTCCACCATTTTCCTAAAAAAATGTTGTAAAAATTATCTCTTTGATTAAAAAGAAAACAGAAATTTATTTGACTACAATTAAAAAAGCATTGAAAATATAATACAAGATGCAATTTATTTCAATGCGATTTGTGCAAGTAACAATTAGCTAAGCAGCTATTTTCTTGTTGTTCCTATGTTCTGGAAGACCAAAAAGAACAATGTACCTTGTAATCTGAGCTTGAAAACCAAATTTTGGTAATTTGGTCAATATAGTATTTGCAATAACTGCAAAAATTTTCAATATTTGTAAGATTTTGAAAATATTTGCAAGAAAAACCAAATTTTGGTAATTTGGTAAATATAGTTTTTGCAAGAATTTCAAATATTTACAATTTTTTCAAGATTATGCATAATATTTGCAAGAATTGCAAATATTGCTTGCAAAGAATGAACTAATTTAGCTAAATATTTTCCTCGAATAATTTAATTGAGAAACATGTTATACTATTTTTGCATACATTTTGTTTTTATAAGAAATTCAGACAACTAAATGTAAAAATTGCTGATATGTATAATTTATATTAAGATGTGATCAAATACGAGTTTTGTTAAAAATCACCTTTTACAATTCTAGATATTAGCTTCATGATTAATTAATTACATTTATAATATGCAGTAATATCACATTATATATTGTTAGATATGTTTCAATGAAATTTTAATTATTTTATTTATATATTATGAAGAAGTTTTGATAAAAATACAAATTAGAGGAAACTTTATATATAATTGGCTTCAAGAAATCCATAATTATTCTAGTATTTTGATTTATTTGAAGAGAGATGTTTTTATAATGGAAAGTTTTATTATGCAATGGAATTTCCACAATAAGAATATGCTTTGTTTCAAATGTGTATTTTATTTCTAAAAGTAATCCATCCTATGTTTATTATTTTCCAGGATAAATAATCATAAACTAGCTTTTTATAAACATGGATTCAAATAAAAAAAAGATTGATTTTTCTTTATTATTGGAATCTTTTCAGGCAATTTTCTCTCTCTCATTTCGTATTAATATTCTGTAATCGTAGTGATAAATAATTTCGCATGTTTCATAAATAACTTCTCAGAAATATTTCCGGCACTTCCTGGAAATCCGATTCCGTCTATTGTCAAGAGTGTATTTCGGATGTAGACTTTTTTCCGGAACATCACCGTCATTTCTGTGATTCCACTTCTGTTAGAGAGTCCAAAGTTTGATTTGTGGAGCATTTTGGGTTTTTTATTTCACACCCTTTGGGACTGTGCACCCCTCCCCCTACACCCCTTCTCATTTTAAGAGAAAACTTTTCCCTTCTTGTCAAAAATTTTCTTCTTCTGGTAAAAACAACCCCTCCCTCCCCCCCTGTCTCATCCCCCCAGATGAAATCCCAATCTCACGGGAATTGTAATAGTAATGAAAGCAGAAGTAGAAATTCGGGGATTCTCTCTCTCTCTCAACAATGCACAGAAAGAGACACCCAAGTTTTTGGCGCTTTCCCTTCTTTTTTCGAGCCAAAGTTTACTCCAGAAGTAGTTGGAAACCTCAAATACCGTTACAGCGGTATCATATTTCAATTTTTTGGTGGGGTTTTCACTCTTTTTTCCTTTTTTCCTTATAAACACCCATTTCTTTATCCATCTAGAGAGATTCGGGCTCTTGTATCTCCTCGTTTGCCGTGATTGTGAAAAATATTGTAGGTAATTCTTTCGCTAGCGTGCCAAGTTTCAAATGACAGTCTTCAAGACTTTTTTCTAAACTTCGACATTGACCTACTAAAACGTACACCACTGTCTAAGGTGTTGTTTTCTCACAAAAACATGCGGTTTCCCTTTCTTTAGAAAGATTTTGACAAACTTTCGATTTTTCTCAAGTTTTTTCTTCCATTCCTTTATTTATTTACTTCTTTTTTGTTAATATTCGTAAAAATTTTCTTAGAATGCCCTTTTCAAGATCATTCGTATGCTTCTTTTGAGTCTATTTTATGATCCTGTTAGCTTTACATTATTTGCATATTTATCCTATTTAATGTTTCCTATTTGAAAAAACACTCAAAATACTAATTTGAATAAATACTTCATTTGAAAGCAATGAATTAAATTGATATTTTATGCAGATATTCAACTGCATTTGGCTTCATTTTGTGTGTATTTAATCTACAAACGTATTTATTAAGCTGAGAAAATATAATGCAATGGCCGAAATTACTAATTTAACATTGAAATCGTAATAGGAACAAATATTTGTGATTAAATGATCCATTATATATAATTTTTATATTTTAAAATAATGAAATTCGCTATTTTTAAATCTTTATGCTTGGTTACTTTTAATATGGCACAAAACAATTTTTCCGATACTTTATGCTTTCAACTTCTGAAGTAGCGCATTATTAGTTTTTGAATATTGGCAATCTAAAATAACAGTCACCAAACCAAAATTTTGATGGTTCGCAGAAAAAATAAAAGGAATGATTATTTACTGTAATTTGCAAAACAACTAACAAAAATTTTCAGCCAAATTCAGATTAAAAATAACAATTAATAGATCTTAAAACGACTTGTACATTTAATTATTATTTTAATCTTTGGTACTATATATATTAGCAAAATACTTTTTCTAAGTACATGACATTTTCGCTACATTTGCTCTGTATCTCTGGCGACTATTGAACATGAGAATTTATAATATGATTTTGCGCCATGTGCATTGGAATAATCTAAAATGACCAGTTAAACTGCTAATGTGTTCGGTACTTTGTTTTGTGAAAGTTAAGTATGAAGAAAAATTGATGAAGAACTCCTCTACAAACTGAACTTACCAAGTAGAACATACTTTGAGAATTTTAAAACATTTGATAACAATTTCCAGATACTTGGACTTGAATGGAAAAGATGTATTGTCATTTGTACAGATGCTGGAGCAAATATGACTACTCAGGAGTTGTTGCAAAGATAAAGACTATTAGTCTCCCAGACATTCTGTGCACACACAGCATAATACTTCGTGGGCATCTTATGGCAAAAACACATCCAGAAATACATGAAGTATTATCAGATGTCATTGTTGTTGTTGTCGTGTACCAGAATTATGGGGTACGCTGCTCCACTTTTTCAACTGAGCCATATTTTGTTGTGGAGTCCGACTTCCTCAGTACAGATATGCCATATGTATCCGTTTATAGGGTAGGCAACCATTCACAACTCATTCAAACAAGGAGAGGACAAAGACAGGATAGATAGAGAGAGAAAGTACATCCATACCTGAACCGGGATTCAAACCCAGGATCTCCCTATCCGCAATCAGGCACGCTGACCACTAGACAAGTTGAGTGGCATCAGATGCCAAAAAATCATAAATAAAATTCGACGTTAAGCGCTCAATTCTCGAATACTTAAAGCGCTTTGTGAAAAAAATGGGTTACCAATGCAATTATCTTCACTCAAATATGAGATGGTTTTTGAAGGGCGAAATACTGACCCAACTGTTTGTTCTAAATGGAAAAACTGAATTTTTTTTTACAACAAAAAGACCTAAATATTCCCGAACTCTTGTCTGACGATGAATGGAGTGCCGATATTGCATACTTGGCTGATGTTTTTCTTTGTTAAATAAACTTAACATATATTTACAAGCACAGAGTAAAGGTGAGCCCCCCAACTTGTCTAGTGGTCAGCGTGCCTGACTGCGGATAGGAAGAGCCTGGATTCGAATACCAGTTCAGGTATGGATGTACTTTCTCTTTCTATCTATCCTGTCTTTCTCCTTTCCTTGTATAAATGAGTTGTGAATGGATGCCTACCCTATAAACCAGTACCTATGGCATGTGTGTACTGAGGAAGTCTGACTCTACAACAAAATATGTTTCAGCAAAATTTGGTTCACAACAAATTATGGGAAGCAGAGCACCCCATAATGCCAACCTAGCTGGCATAAAACAACAACAACAAAATAAGGGTGTGATCATTATAAGAAATAAAATAGATGATTTTGGAAAGAAAATATCAATGTGGCAAATATTTTTGGTTGAAGGAGAATTACAAATATTCATCAATTTTGATAGCTATATAAGAGAAAAGAGTCTCATAGAGCAAATGGTATCTATTACTCATCAGCATTTTAACTTACTCACAGAATTGTTTTTATGTTTATTATCCAAATGAATCGCAGGCATAGAAATTTGTTGATAATAGATTCATTTGTAGCTGACATCGGAGAAAGCAAATTAAACAGGAATTAAAAAGGAAGCCTCGTCGATCTATCCTGCGACTAAAGCCTCCAGCTGTATTCCAGTCATCTTTGTCAAAATTTCTTTTTTAGCTCTCTATACAAATGAATACTTATCACTGAGGAAGGAAAAAGCACTGAAATATTTTAATATAATTTTCAACAACATTTTCACGAAAAAGAAAATTTTCATCTATCACTGCAATTATATTTATTTATCTCTCACGTTTTTTCTATAGTTGGATCATTTTTTTTTTGCCTTCGTGATCTAATTTAACTAGAATATACATTTTAAAGTAACTCCAAGCCATTGAAAATACATACCTCCGGCAAAAGTGAGAATTAAACCCACAAATTGTTTGTTTGAAAGACAGGTCGTAAACCATTCCTTATCAATTCGGAAAAATTGCCAGAAAAGCTGCAAAACAATATTCAAATAACTGTCATGCATTAGAAATATCTAAATAGTGTTTGATAATGTTCCAGTTTCATATTCCGTTCACAAGAAAAAATGTCAGAAAACAGCTTTTAACCCCTTGCCAGTGTCGCCTGAATTCAGTTCGGGCAATTACTGCGTGCAGTATTTGTGATGCCCTTACTGAGTTTGGGCAGAAGAAAAATTAACGTTTCTATTTTGTGAAGTCCGCGCTGAGTTCGTTTCTTCTTTAGGATACTTAATTCCCCATTTTCCTAATAAATGACACAGGTGGTCCTAGTTTTTTACCAACTCCAACTTTGGTTCTAAAGGTAGTCCATGACTACAACAGCACTATGAGAGATTATGTTAAAGTCGATCAACATCTTACAGACTTCCCGGTTGCTAGAAAATATTTTTCCATCTCCTACACCAGGCGTTAAATAAATAACTTCTTTATTTTGCATACTTCAGCAGGAGGTACGAAAAATATGAACTTCAGAAAATCAATTGTTGAACTAAATAAACCAAATGTTCGACTACCAGACCATTGCGTCCTAGTGTAAGCTTACTGCCCCTCACAGGTCGACACTTTCCAGAACACATCCCATCAATGGGGGAAAAATCTACTCCAATCAGGCAGTGTCTTATATACTGTCATAAAACGATGAACAAGGGAAGAGAATAAGGCATGAGACTAGAGTTTATTGTAAACAGTGCAATATATAGGCTTCTGAACAGTACCTTGTTTTAAGATATAGCATATTGTAAAAGATTTGTAAAATTTAAGTATTGAAAATCATATTGTTGTGTTTTTATATTATACTAGTTACATTTAACTTCAAAATTTCGTTTAATTTGCTCGATATGAATAACAGGTATGTGTAATCAATGTACAATAACTACTATATTTATAATTATGTAAAAATTATAAATATAGTAGTTATTGTATTTAAAACTTTATTTTTGTAATAAAAAAGCATTTTCTAACTCTTATAATAATATGAAGAATAAAATTAAACAGCAAAAGAATTTTCCATTTTTGGTCCGTTTTTCTGAAATATATGTCACAGTTAAGGGGTTAAAACCTGATAATGAAATAACTATTTTAAATTCTGGATATTTACATAAATATACCATTTTCATACAATAATTACCATTTGAGAAAATTATTTTGTAAAATAAATGATTTTCTGTATCTAGATATTATAATATGCAATCCATTTTGTGAGGAATAATTACCGAAGGATTGCACATTTTTACTTAAATCGATTATCTCCTGTTTGTGGCTGCATTGCTGCTTAGTGTTTGTGAAAAGATGCATAGTTCCACGTAAACCTGAACGACAAATGACCACAAACAAAACACCTTTCCGGATACGGTACACGTCAATTAACCTGAGCAAAACAAAACCTCTCTCCTGCTCCATCCCTACAAAAGGCCCAAACTATGAGCAGAAATCCCTATTAAAACAGGTATGTCTCCTCCCCCTCACAACCCCCTCCTGACCTGCGTGATGTCAGTAATGAATTGATTTACTTCGCACAATCACTAATGAGGACTTTTTTAAAGAGATAATTGCGAGCGGACAGGTTAGGGGATGTTTTACGCACTCGTGCACATACTTAAAGACAGGTACCCCGCAGGAAATTGGAGTACACCAATGCGCTGTACGTGTGTACCACCTGCGTTCACCCACGTGCGTGACAGGGGAGACCGTCGCGACTGCGTAGGGGTGCAGGTTTGTTTCTTTCTCTTTTTTTAAATGGTGGCTACTTGAAAAACGGTGCCATAATTAGTAGTAATCATTGTAAGCCGAAGCATTTTATCACGGTAGAATGATTGTGATATTGCTTTTCCTATTTTTCCCCACTTCTGTGAAATGCTGTTCATTGCACTTTCGGAACCTTACTACCTGTATCCGCTGTTTTGAAAACAGCAATCAAAAATGACCAGTTATTAAAATTTTTTCTTTATCTTGTTTAAAATAATCAAAATGCATGGTTTGATTAACATAACAACAACAAATAAAGGGGTATAGAAAAGGTTTAATGTGAATATGTATTTATTATAAGAATTATGAATGCCTTTTTTAAAATTTAATAAAATACATAACCAGTTATGACTAAAATTATCAACTAATTTAACAAATAAACATTTTGTAGCAGAATGTTTTTGACATATGCTGATCAGATACTAAATATCCTTATTCATTCAGAAAGTTTCATTTTGATAGATTCAGTAATATATATATATATATATATATATATATATATACATATATATATATATATATATATATATATATATATATATATATATATATATATATATATATATATGTATATATATATATATATATATATATATATATATATATATATATATATATATATATATATATATATATATATATATATATATATATATATATATATATATATATATATATATATATATATATATATATATATATATATATATATATATATATATATATATATATATATATATATATATATATATATATATATATATATATATATATATATATATATATATATATATATATATATATATATATAACAGTTTTATTTATTCTTGTGTGTTAAACACAGAAGAGATAGTTTCATTTTAATCCTGTTGTTTCTTGTGTTGGATGTCCCATGACTTTGTTAAAAGAACTGAAAACAGATTATCGTTTATTAAGGAAACTTTTTTCATATTCATTTATTAGGATGGGACACTTGCCAAAATGTATTTGATTTCTTAAGATATATATATATAAATAATTACATCTATTTGAATAATATTTATCTGTTACTTGCATAATTTAGAAGCTAACGACATTTCCATATTTGTGAAATTTAAAATGATTTTAATGAATCCTTCAAACTTAAATTTTCAAGAAAACAGTTATTTCAATAAGCTTAATTGTTTTGCTACAATAACTTGATAAAAAATAATCTGGTACATGACTCATCCCCATGCAAAATCTTCATCAATATCAATAGGACTAATCATCAATTCAACCCTGTTGAACTTCATCAATAACAACTAGTCTGTCAATGAATATTTAACTTTTTTCCTCAGATGTGAATTTTACAAATTATCACTTCATTATGTTATTCTAAAGATGGTTGAACTATTCTGAAATATTCATCGCAATAATAAAATGAGCGCTTAGTTTACCAAACACTTAATCAGCATAAGACAAAAAGTATTTTAAGAAATGAGTTTTTCAAGAATTGCATCTATTTCGCATTTTTGCAATCAACTGACATTGTAATCATAGAAATTTCTCTTCTCATTTTGAGCCTATATAATTTAAATGTACTAACTCTTTTCGTTTCCAAAAAACTGATACTTGATCTTATTGTTCCACGAATTGGCAAATCAAATGTTAAAAACAAGTTAATCTTCAATGGATTGTTGTATGTTGTGAACTACATACTTTTGTGCTCTCGAATTAAGCCGATTTAAAATCTTTATCAAATGCAGTTAGGATTGAACAAATTAATTAAATATCTGGACAAAAACTGTAAAAAAAAATGGTACCTCGTCGAGAATTTCACAGGACCTGAAGTGATATTTCATATTCATGAGAAGAAATTAGTTGTTGTTCCTCAAGTACCCTAATTACTCAACATGCTACGATATATGATCGGATACAGAGAAAACGAAAAAAGTCCTTTTTTGAGGTACATAGAAGCCAAGGTTCAGCGAATATTTTTTCCCCGCGGAATGGAATTTTCAATAGCTCTTTAAAAATCATAATAATTTAATATATATATATATATATATATATATATATATATATATATATATATATATATATACATTTATCACGTAAATAAACTGAATATCATTTGCATAGAAGTGAGAAATTAATACTTAAGAACAATAATAAACACAAATGAGCAATTAAATTTTCATTAATTACTTAATTATTGTACTTTAATATTGAATTTTATGACGCAAATTCCTCTGACTTTTATGCTATATTACAAAATAAATGTATTTCCCCTTTTATCCTAAATCAGTTACCAGTAATCTATTAGGTTGAGGAATAAGTACGTATCGTTTTTACCAAAGTACGTATCGTTTTTACAAAAAACAATAATTATATCAATAAGTTAATCAATTATATATTCGTCGTTGCTGTTTACAACCCCTTCAACCCATTTGTTTCAACCCTTCTCAACCCATTTGTTTCAACCCTTCTCAACCCATTTGTTGATGCCGTTCCGCCAAAAATCGCCTGGTCTGGTGTCAAAGAAATTGTTGAGCCAGTTTTTAAGGACCTCTTGGTGCACTGGGAAATGCTCGAAAAGAATGCCATAGTCAACAAGGAGCTCTACATTACCCAGCTACACCACGTGAATGAGGCTATTCGACTGAAAAGACCTGACCGACATGGTCAAACCATACTCCCTCACGACAACGCCAGGCACAAGTTGTCAAAGTCGCACTCCAAGAACTCCAACGGGAGGTCCTTCAGCATCCACTGTATTCTCTGGACCTTGCGCCGACCGATTACCATCTTTTCCGCTGCTTGTCAAACCATATGTAGGGTGTTACCTTCGATAACACAGAAGTCCTTAAAAACTGGCTTAACTAATCTTTGACACCAGATCCGGCGATTTTTGGCGGAACGGCATCAACAAATGGGTCGAGAGGTGGGAAGAGGTTGTAAACAACAACGGCGAATGTATAATTGATTAAATTATTGGTATAGTTATTGTTTTTTTTGTTTAAATAAAAGTCTTTGGTAAAAACACAACGAACATATTTCCCAACCTAATAATTCATCGATTAACAAAAGAAAAATACTTTATTCAAATTTTATTGTAGAAGACTAGTAATCAGGAAAAGAAAATCCACTGAAATATTCTATGTTGCTTTCAGCATTTATAGTGAATCTTTTATTCAAATTAAGCGAAATTCATATAGCATGAGTCTACATATTCGTTATATAGATATATTAAGGAATACGAAGTTGAAAAGCAGCTTTTTTCAATCATATTGATATACTTAAGTACCAAAAAGTGATCTTTTTGGTAATACAAGGAACAGTAAAATTGGAAGTTTATTAACTCCATTTGACGTTGTTGCTTTCTTTAAATATTGTAGTGAATGCATTTATAGCAGCAACGACTTTGTTTTAAGCTGCTGACTCTTCTATTGTAAACTTTTAACTTTCACTTTAAAGATTGATATTTTTGTATTTACCCTCTTCTTTAATAATCTGTGTTAAAGCAAGGATTATATATAAATATTGTCTTTTATCCCGTATTTACTTATCAAGATTGTCCTACAATATTTTTAAAATTAGAAAAATTATTGCACTATACTTAATATTTTAATTTCATTTCAACAAGTATAAAACAAAGGGTAATGCAAGATGAGAAACTAATAATAAAAGAGTGAGGCATTTTTAAGCACTTGAGAAAAAATAGTCAACTTTTCTTTAAATAATGAAATTTAATTTGGGAAATTGGTGTAAAACGTACTTTTCTTTAATACGTTAGTTTCTGAAAAGAAACATTTCATTAAAACAGAGTGTCAGAAACATCAAAATGCAAAAAGTTAAGAAAACTTTGTATTTTTAATTGGTAAAGGAATGATTTCGAAAAATGGTTGGTTGGATTTTCTGGTGAAAGTCCAATGCAATAAATTCAACGAATGCGTAGCAAAGACAGTTTGATGTTTTTGAAATTGTTATAAGAATTCTAGAATTAAAAAAAATTGTAATAACTAAAAAACCATTATTCTACACATAACAAATGAAACATAAAAACAAGATATCAAAGTTTTGATGTAAACACAACAAACTCAAATGTTTATTATATCGAGAGAAAACTCTCACATAAAATATTTGTTTGATTTTTCTAATTTTAAATAATGTAAGTGATTCTATGGTATTTTTTATAGTATTTAAGTAACTAAAAACTATTTAAAATCAACGATTTTTTGTTTCATAGATGATTCAGTGCCCGTAATGTATGAATTAAACTATTATATTACCGAGCTATTGTGACATTTATATTGATTTCTTAATAATTTGGACATCTAACTTCGTATTATCTTCCCTACATCTTAAGCTTATCACCCTATCTTCCCAACAGATATCGAGACTTTTCTGATCAAACAACAATTGTTCTATTACCTAAGCTTAAACAACACATTAACAAACCCAAAAACGTTAGAAAATCTGCACTACATTCGAAAATCTGTTATCATTTCTTAAACAAGTGAAATTGTGTCTCATTTGACAAAGCCTCGTTTTCCCAATGATTTAAGTATTCAATAGTTTATACCATATTGTTTGTAAGACATCACATGTCAACCTTTGCTCATATATCTTATGAACACTTAATTTTACGACACTGTTTTCATGGACCTGCCCATCACACGTTTCATTTTGATTGTTACTGTTGCTTGACAATTCCCTGTTTGTCTTAATTAAGCAGATATTATTCATTTATATCATTAAATTTATGCAATTCCTATGTTATTCATTGTAGGAGATGAACCCCTTTTTTTTTACCTTTTTAATGTTTGATACATTTTTGGCATTTCGGATTAAGAGAGTTGAATTAAATAAATGTTTCATACGTCTATCTTCAATGAGTGTTCCACTTTCATAGTTTGTTAAAATCCTTATATTTCTGTGTAACTTAAACTACAAAAATGTCTGCTCTTTTTATGTAAACAATACCAAAGGTACTTCGTACTTTGGACGTAACAGAAGCGTAACTCGTCAGTTAAGACAATTTCATTCCATTCTGCCTTCCACATCCTTCTTTCATCGCACCATTTGTGACGGAGACGTCTGTGGTTCTCCGTCAAGGGTAGATGAAGCAATGGACGTCTTGCGGACAGACCACTCTGCTGTAAATGACATCGAAAGGTACGCGCAGACACTGGATGATGCGTTACAAACTGAATGTGCTGTGTTATGGTTTGTGATGTGACTGAGTGATCCGTCACTGCCATGCGCGCAATTTGTCTGTCATCACCTGAAGTGGTGCTCTGAGGTGCGCGATCAAACATACCTGTCCGTCGTACCCTCCGCATCCAACAATCACATATTCGCAGTACAGTTGTTTGATTTTGTCCAACATGATTACCGATTTCCTTGAAAGATAATCCACAATCTCGGTCGGCCACAATCCTTCCTTTGTAGAACTCGGATACTTGATAAAAAAAATAATCGCATTTTTCTACGAGGCATAATCGTTGGAAAAAACACAATTGCTGAAATCGAAATCGTCGAAATTTTCAAGACTTAAACAGCATTTCGAAGTGATAGCCCAGTCACGCGTGATGTGCAGCTACGCTAAAATTCTAATAATTTGCATATCACACCTCCGCTAAAGCATGTTGTAAATTTCATGTTGTTTGCATGTTTTCTTCAGGGTGTCAGGGTGTGGCCAGTGTATTTAGTTATCGTGTATTTGTAAATAAACCTGCAGTTTTTGTACATAAAAAACTAAACTCCATGGTACGACAGCCCATATGGGCCTAGGCCTACAGGACCCATAACTGTTTTCATGACCGAGCGCCCTGGGGTGTGAAGCATATGTCCCAGTTAGGTGGTCAGCCTCACGTAAGACCCCCAGTGTTTAGTTCCCAAGCATGCTTGGTACTCAGTTAATCGACCCACTGAAGGGATGAAAGGCTGAGTGAACCTGGCTCAGCCCGAGGATCGAACCTCGGACCTGTGTCATGGGAGCGTAAAACGCTGCCACTAAGCCACCGGGCTTCTTTGTACACAAAGTCCCAAATTTTTTAAATTACATGCATTCAAATAAAAAATAGTCTTTTTAATATTTAAGTTAAAATTTTGACCAAAACTTTGTTAACGGAAGTTAAATTTGTTGTAATATTTTTGCCAATTATTTTTAAATATATTGCATCAAATAAAACATTTCCCAAATTTTGACATACTGTTAGATTTGAAATCTTGTTTTAATCATTTATAGGTTTCCAATTTTTTAATATTTATTTCCAAGCCTTACTTAATCTTAAAATATTTACAGGAGGTTTATAAATTTTTTAAGAAAAATATTAATAATTTTAGGCTTAGCATGAGAAAAGGCTTCTTATAGATGAAAAAAATATTTTCTTCTTGCTTAATGAAGATTCTACATTTGCTTATTTAAGTTGAAACCATGGTTTACTTTACTGATTTATATAAATCAAACCCTTATTTAATTCATTTCTTGAGATTTAATTCAGGTTTGATTTAGAAACTGTTACTTAGAATGGAAAGAAATTTATATCAGAGCATTGATTTCTGGCTAACAAAAAATTAAATTTTCTTTCAAGACTTCTATTGGAGGATTGCAGCGAATTTAACACACGAATCAAGCTTATTTACACTTTCTGTAAAGATGCTTATACCGCAATGCAATTCATTTAAGCAATGTGACCTCTATGGAACATTCTTCGCTTCTAAAAAGGGCATACGACTCTTCTTTTAAAATTGTCATATTTGCGTTATATTTGGGAGAAAAGAAAAATACTTACGTCAACGAATCTTCCCTTCTTTATAAAATTCTCCATTGCATACGACTCTTCTTTTAAAATTGTCATATTTGCGTTATATTTGGGAGAAAAGAAAAAATACTTACGTCAACGAATCTTCCTTTCTTTATAAAATTCTCCATTGCATACGACTCTTCTTTTAAAATTGTCATATTTGCGTTATATTTGGGAGAAAAGAAAAAATACTTACGTCAACGAATCTTCCCTTCTTTATAAAATTCTCCATTGCATACGACTCTTCTTTTAAAATTGTCATATTTGCGTTATATTTGGGAGAAAAGAAAAAATACTTACGTCAACGAATCTTCCCTTCTTTATAAAATTCTCCATTGCATACGACTCTTCTTTTAAAATTGTCATATTTGCGTTATATTTGGGAGAAAAGAAAAAATACTTACGTCAACGATTCTTCCCTTCTTTATAAAATTCTCCATTGCATACGACTCTTCTTTTAAAATTGTCATATTTGCGTTATATTTGGGAGAAAAGAAAAAATACTTATGTCAACGAATCTTCCCTTCTTTATAAAATTCTCCATTGCATACGACTCTTCTTTTAAAATTGTCATATTTGCGTTATATTTGGGAGAAAAGAAAAAATACTTACGTCAACGGATCTTCCCTTCTTTATAAAATTCTCCATTGTTTAAATTTAGCAATATTTTCTTTTTTACGATTTGTGAAAAGTATTGTTTTTCCTCTATTCAACGAATGCGTTTCCACTCGGAAATGCATTAAAATGCGAGTAAAAAAATTCCGAATTCAACATTTAATAACTTTTTAACCAAAGAGAGTTTTCAAGCCTTACATTTCATGCTATTTATTTTAATTGATTCATACAAAGGAGGATTTCGTGATGAAAAGCTATAAATTGAATCATTTAATAATGAGTAATTTTATTTGTTCAAATTGTAGAATTTCGTATTCCTATTTGTAAACTGAAGCTTAATATTTTTATCTTTTTGGTTTTTTATTTATTTCGGCAGATGTAATGAAAAATATCTAATATAACTTTAGTCTCCCTTTCTATTGAACTAAATTAAAATTTCCCTTTTCAACTCATAACTGGATCACAAAAAAAAAAGTTTTGAAATATCTATTATTTTATGTGTTAAACTTAATGTTTTCGCAATTAAAGTAAAATTTTAGTCAATGCTTATTTTAAATTTTTTGAATTTTTGCTTATATCAATATAATTTACAGTTAAAGTTGTCACCCATTTTTAAAAATTTTTATATCATTACCATTAAACTCTTAGAACCTATTAGAAATTTATGTAAAAGTATTTAATATGAAAATTTTATAATGGTTAAATATCGAATATATTTTTATTTATTGAAAAATTAATCATTTCACAATTTTTTTAATCAGAGCATATTTTGAAGTTTAATAATATTTTTTCATATAGAAAAAGAGAATTTCAAAAGAGTTTTTTATTTTATTGGTTACAATGAATTAGAATAAATGCTGTAATCTTTAATGACAAATATAATTATTTTACAAACTTCAGTTAAGGATGTATAACAAATGGAACAGGAAATAATTATTTTATTAAATAATATTAATTGAAAATTGTTTTTAACACCTTTTAAAAGTATTGCATCTCCTAGAAAATAATTAAATTTTATTACATATTTTAAATTTGATATTATTACAATCTAATTTTAACCTTCTTCTGTCCTAATTAATTTCTAATTGTATGACTCAAGAAAGAAAAAAAATAGGCTCTAATTATTGTGCATTTGATAATTTTCAGGTTTTAATAAATTATGAAACGTATCAACATATATTTACTATTGCAACTTTGTTTTTCTCGAATCACTAAAGTTTAAACTTTCCAATAAAGTTTATATAATAAATTTTAGAATAAATTATGTGTTTTAAATACTTATTCAAGTTAATTTTGAATTTTATCTATGTGCCTATAGCAAGACCATCTGAAAAATTTTATGAATATTTTACCATTTTTGTACGATATAAAAATAAAAATATTTCTTGTTTTCAAATAAAAATAATTCAATATTTAATTAAATTTAATTTAATTTATAATTAAAAACTGTTACCTTTATTTTCAGCAAAAAATATATAGTCAGGTTGTTGTTTTTGAACTAATAAATTACCAAATTACTATGAATAATTTAATTAATAAATAAAAAAAATTAAAGTTTTACGTGTTTAAAACAGCAAGATTATTTTCAAGTGCATATTTTCCACATTGATGCTTTACTTTTTAATACTTCTTTACAGTGATGTTAATAAGGAAAACAGTTTTGATACACACATATAACATTAAATTTAATTACTTAGTCTGATATAAATTTCGAATAATAAACGAAAGTATAATTCTTTGTTTTAAAATCAACATTTGAAAGTTAATATGATCTTATATAAAATTCTTTCAATAAGTAGTCAAATCATAATGCGACTTATAAGCAGTATTTTGACACCATATAGTGAATAATTAACACACACCTGCCAATAACACATTTTGTTAAATTTATCTCAATACAGAGAGAGATTAAAATGGGCAGGACATTTGAGTCGGATGAACGACAATCGGGTGACAAAAAAAATTTTCTTGGCTTGCCCCATGGGCACCAGAAGAAGAGGACCACCGAAACTCCGATGGCGTGACTGCCTTGAAAACGACCTAAAAACACTAAAAGGGACAAACTGGATGACCTTGTCCAAAAATAGGGGGTCCTGGTATGCACTTCTGAGGAAGGCAAAGGCCCACCCTGGGCTGTCAGGCCAATGAAGAAGAAGAAGAGAAGCCAATAACACATTAACCAGATAACACATATGCAAGTTATATTTTTTATATTCACATATCTACATTTATATCTACAAATTGCCTTACTACAAATTTCATCGTTAGAAAACATTGTAATAAACTATTATTTTCAGAACTTCCGATATCTCAAATGATTTTTAAAAATTAAGTGTTTTTTTATTGACGAAATAATTAAACATTTTTCAAACAAAATTAACAACAAAAACTATATTTTCATAAATGGAAATACAGAAAATAAAAATTAAATTTCTGCATCAATTATATATAATAAAAAGTATTAAATTAAATTCTGGCATGCAACTAATAAAATGAAACATTCCTTTTTTTGAAAGAAATAAGTTTGCTAAACATCCTCACTAGTAAAAAGAAAAGATATAAGCACTTAAATTATCATGACGACAATATATGGTGGACGAAACTCTTGTCACGTGAGATTTTAGTATTTTGGTCACTCATGTATTTTTGTTTTATAAAATTTTACCCTTGAAAATTTGTTTTAGTTGTTACGTCGAGAAATAAATTTATTCTTAAAGGAATGATTAAAATAATATTTAGTCAAGTTCACAATCTTTCGTTTTCGATTCGCTAATTCTGAATTAGAATACCAGGGAAAGAGTATAAGTTCTGTATCTAATACATAATACAAAAATTCTTCCTATCTGTAAAATGTATTGTTTTATTTTAAAATTTTATTTCATATTTCACCAATCCCACACTGTGTGCAACTTTGTCTTTAAAATTTTGATGCACAAATTATAAAACTTATTTTGGAAATGGTGTATATTGAGAACCAAATGAAATTTTCATTGAGAATATTATTACTTTTTCGTATGAAATACATTAAAAAACTCTTTAGTTGCATGCCAGAATTTAATTTAATACTTTTTATTATAAAATTGATGGAGAAATTTAATTTTTATTTCCTATAATTTCATTTATGAGAATACAGTTTTTGTTGTTATTTTTGCTTGAAAAATGTTTATTTATTTCATCAAAGTAGAGAAGACAACTTTTAAGATAATCCTAATGAAAAATTTCCGTTAATAAGAGTGTTTGAAAATAATAATCAGCTTCGCCCTGCATTTTCGAACGTGCTTAAATAGCGTCTGATTTTTCCGCGTCATTTACGTACGTCGGAAATGATTTATCTGAAACCACTCATGCAAACTGACTTAAAAACATTTAAAGTGATTTAGCGCCCTTTTTTTCTTTTCTTGTTTTGCTATAGTTATCACATTTTGTTAAAATGGCTGAAGGCAATCAAATTAAAAAAGAGAAAAGCAGCAAAATTTGAAAAATAATGAAGTAGAATTATTTATATAAAATTACATGCACTGATTACCACAAAGCTATATTGTGTTTGAAGAAAAAAAGTTTGTCTACGTTATTCATTTGATTCGTATTTTTATTTGATTTATCATCTTACATATCTTTATTTTAATCAATAAATGTTTTCAAAACGTTCTCAGCTACAAATAATCAAAAATAATACAATTTGTAATATAGATGATCTATAAATAAGCATAAAAACTGAAGGCAGTATTTTTCCTATCAGTTTCGTTAAAAAGACAGTACGAACATAGTTTCCAACATTCTACGATGCTTAAGTTACTAACAAATTTAACTTTAAATTGATTTAAAAAATATAACAAACATTAAAGAAAGAAATAAAAATAATACAAACTATATATATGCCAAAGTTCTAAAATTAATTTGGCTTACAGTAATTCTATGTAAATTAAGTTACAAGTTAACTACAGTTACAGTGTCACATTATAATTCTTAAGCATTAAAATTGTGAAATTCATCATATCCTTTTGTTAAGGTTACAAAATTTTTAAACTAATGTATTTTATTCTAAAGAGCTTAGACGAACGTGTTCTATTCTAAAGATCTTTGTTCTAAAAAATCTGTACTATTTTAAAAATAAGTTGTATATTTTTATTCTAAAGCTTTCTATTCTAAAGAGTTTTGTTTTATTCATGCAAATTTCTAGACGAATGAGTTCTAATTTAAAATGGTTTGTTCTAAAACATGTTTTTTTATTTTAAAGAGAAGTTATACATATTTTTATACTAAAGCCTCAAGAGCTTTGTTTTATTCTTATAAATTTCTAGCCAATCGTATTTTGTTCTAAGGAACTTTGTATTATTCATACGCATTTTCAGACGAACGTATTTTGTTCTAAAGTGCTTTGTATTATTCATACACATTTTCAGACGAACGTATTTTGTTCTAAAGTGTTTTGTATTATTCATACACATTTTCAGACGAACGTATTTTGTTCTAAAGTGTTTTGTACTATTCATACACATTTTCAGATGAACATATTTTGTTCTAAAGTGCTCTTTATTATTAAGAAATATGCAACGATTCCTTCACAAGCGGGCAGACACAATTCTCTTTTTAATTGATTGCAGAAGGTGATGAAGTGCGAACAAATCTTGGAGGGGTTGTTGAGGTCAGAGCGGTTGCATCTCCTCCCTCTATCTGTGGCGACGATTTCTTTCTGAAGTGGCTGTCGCCGCCATCGGAATCATTAAGGAAGGAGAGCAGGAAGAGGAAGGGAAAAATCTCTCTTCATTTCCGGCGGTGGAGGTTAATACAGAGAAGGCAAAAAAATCACTTACTGTTGGTAGGTGGTCTCTTTGAAAGTGTTCTTTCCCTTGTTTGAATATTTTTGACTTTTTCTTTCAGGAAGTTTTGTTTCTGAAACAAAGGGTACCTTCCGGTATTGGCACTTTGTTTGGAGTTCATCATCTTTCCGGTTCCAGAAACAAAATGGGCGCATTTAATTTTTGGTGTGTTTTTACATTTTCTTAAAATAACTACAATTAAAAATAGATTACATTCTCACAACATCTATGGTTATACTGCTTTTCATTTTATAAGTTATTATTCAGTGAAAAAGTGACACTATTTGAAAATAAATATAATTTACTTTCACAAACTAATGTATGATAACACTGATTTATTTGTAATTTGAAACTTACGCTTAAAGACATTTTTAATCATTTTTGTACTAACGTATTTTAAAGTATTCTTTATTCTTAGAACAAAGTATAAAGAATACCCGAGAGTAATTGATACGGAATAGATTATATTTTTTTAAAATAATATTATTCTTTCAAGAATTTCATAAATAATAAAAATGATTGTAAGCAATTGGTATAAATTCTAATTTCATATTTACATTTGTCATTTTATTATTTTTTATTTTTATAAAACATAACAATACGGAATAATTATTTTGATACATTTCATTTTCAATTTTGGTAATTTTCAGTCAATTTCTTGATTTTTTTACATGAATATTGTATAAGAAACCAGAACTTCTAAATATTTAATTTATTACACACATACATAGTAAGCTAATATATAAATAAATGGATCTTACCATTCAAGTTTTATTCTTTACCAAATGCTTTCCAAACTCTTGATTTCTTGTTGTATTAAATAAATATGATTTATATTATAAAAAATTCAATAGATTTTCAAAAATAATTTTCTGAACTGAGCAAAAAAAGTCTGTCAAATTTAATGATAAAAATATAAATATTAAGAAATTTTAAAATAAATTATTTTTTTATCAGATGACATTTCATTTTTGTAGAAAATATAAATGTATTGTGTGCGTTTCCAAGAAAATTGTCAATTTATGTTTACTGAGTGACACAATCAAATTGAGACAGCTTCTAACGTTATTTAAAAATGAAGTAGAGTCTTCAATTTTGAGACTGAATTTAATAGATTCGTCTTAGATATTTTTATTATTGTTACTTTATGTTCCATATTTATTTATAACAACAAAAAGCAGATTTTAAAATTAAAATTTTATGAGCAGAAAACTAATCGAATTGCATTAAAATTATTTGAATTATATTGTAAGACATTACTAATCTAAAATTTTGGTTTAATTGAATTTAAAATGAAAAATAAAAACAAAGCTTAGTTTTGTAAAATAAAACAGAAAGCTTTTGCAGTTACAAACTATAAAAGCATACTTTTACATAATATAAAAGTATGCTTTGGTTATTACTTCCGATTTTTATACAAAAAGATTTTCAATAATTTTTCTTTTTTAATGTACTATTTTGAAAAAAAATTCAATAAAATGCAATGATAAATTCGACCATAGTTAAAATACTGATATTTTTAGATTTGTAAATTGTTGCGACAAGCAAATAAACACAAACAATTATGAACCAATGCAGCATGTTTGGTAAATATTCTATTTTACTAATTGGCATTTTTTTTTTTTTACAACTTGTTTATTTTTATCATTGCTATAAAGTAAAACCAGTATTTATAAAAAATTCTAAATTTTCACAAGCATTTCTAAAAATTTGAAGATCATAAATTTTAAGATGCCGAATATTTTATTATAAAAGAATAATTGTACTGGATAAGAGAAGTTTTGTATATCAGAACTTTAAAACTATAATAAACAAAACTATCATAATAATAAAAATAATTGTGCCCTTTAATAGCATTAAAGTACCAAGAATTATAATTCTTAACTTTTATTTTAATGTGATATGAAATCCAAATCATTTGCTTTCTAATATTTATGTAAGATTAGAAAATGTAATTTATCTATATCAAGGAAATTTTATCTTGGAAACATTCCCCATATTCTAATATCATTTATGAATTTAAAAATAATTTTTCCCTTTAAAAGTATATCACAACTTGCTTATTATAAAATTAATTCTGATCTTCCAAGAAGCAAGAACTATTTCAAATAAAGAATAATCAGGGAAAAGGCAGTATAATAACCCTTTGCGATCTATTATCGCCAAAAATGCGTCATTACTGGGGACATTAAAATGTAAATTTTAAAATAATTTTATTTGCTATGGCGATATTCTTTTTCTTCTTTACACTTTATACATGTTTTTTTGAATATGATATGAATAATGATCAAATAAATGTTCCTGTATAGAAAATGATTATTGAAGAAGAAACTAATCTCATATTCTCATCTCCTAAATTTAATTCTGGAAAAAAAGGATTATAAATATAAGTTCAAAATTGAAATATTTTATTTCTGATCCAAAGACATCTGTTTTTTGTTCTTAAACAATCAGCACAAATGAGTGATTTTAAATTCAACACAAAATCAAATTCTAAAAATTATTTTCACATTAATAATAATGATACAATGATAAAATTCTGAACTATTTTGGTAATTTTTATTATTAACAGTTTCTTAATTTGGGTATCATTTTTAATCACGTTACTTACTATTACTCGAAAATTTACAGGGTGACAAAAATTGGTTGTCATCCTGTACATTTTCGAGTTATTTTAAGTAATTATAATTAAAAAAAGTTATAATTAATTATAATTAATAAAGTTGAAAAAGTCCTTCATTAAAGGAAATATTAAATTTTTTAAATAATAATTACATTAATATGGAAATCAAAACAATTTAAATTCCTAAATATTTTCAAAAACGAGAATTCTTATTTAACTTTAATCTGTATTTAAATTAAACCGCAATTCCAAATAACAAATCTATATTTATTTTAAAATAGGACATTCAAGAACATTAAATCGATTATATTAGAATTCACCATACAATTATAAATTAATTCTTATTCGTTAGCAAACTAGTTACTTACAAAATTCCTATTTTGAATGCGTTAAACAACATATTTCTTAACCTTCATTTCAAATGTCATGAAAACTTGAAAATAAATATTATTTTTTCCGTTTAATGATTGATCTTAGGAAATTAGCATTACTTTTCCATTTTATATACTGATTATAGTGGTTTTATAAAGAATCCGGGAAAAGCTGTGATATTATAAACTATAAGAAAACCATTATGTTGAAAAATCATCGCTTAAATTAACTGAAATATTTGTTCAGTTTGGCTTGATCTTCAATTTTCAGACCAATCATCTCGCACTGGTTCCGAAAAGATGGATAAGAAAATGCCGGTTTTTTAATCGATTGTCAGGCGCGTGATTTGGCACTCCCAAACGTGACATAAAAATAACGGTAGTAACTAGTTGAAAGCTGGAAGGTATACTTAAAGAAAAAAGTATAAAAAAATCATTGTTATTATTCTCGTATTCCAACTACTTTCTCTTCTAAAAATTCCTTTTATAGTATTTAAAATTAAGCAATTGAAAAAAATTTTAAAATTGGTTTTGAAATATTTTTTTAAGAAAAAAAATTGATTAAGATCTTGACAAAGTTTGTAAGATATTTACTTTAATACTAAACATTTATTAGGAGTATCTTTTAAAGAAAAATAAATAATAATTAAAAAATTTATTTTGAAAAACATTTCATTATTTCAATTAAAAAACTTACAAAACTATAAGTATATCTATAACAAAGTATATTATTATTATATTTTTGTATTTACAGTTCATTATCCTATATATCACGAAATTATTATATTATTAATTTTGATGTATTATTAATAGAAATTTTCCGTTGAATAATTTTTTCGTTGAACAGAAAAAATTAAAATAGTTACAAATATTTTTGATCAACAGTAAAGGCTTAAGGTAATAAATATTAATATAAAATTGTGTTATTGTATTTTTAGAATTGAATTCTTATGCTGATAAAATAACCACCGAGGAATTTTTGATTTATTTCTCTGAAAATATAAAAATACGTTTTTGAATTAGGAATATAATCTTTATTGAATGTGCATCAAATTCAGTTTTTTAGATTAACGAACTTAATGAAAAAAATCTAAAAAACTAAAATTTGAGTTAATGAAAATCACAAAAATTCAATTCATTCTTTAAAAAAAAACATTTAAGAAAATTAATTTATCAGTTAATAAGAATTTTTAATAATTTAATAAATTAGTTTCCTCCTAATAAACAGAAATTTTAAATTACAATTAGAGGATTATTCAAAATTAATTTAAGAGAATTCAATATAAATCAAAGAAAATATTGTAGACAATATTCAAAATTCTATGTAAATTCACAGAATTATTTTTCACTTAATTAATAATTCTGACAAATATGTGAAGATATTAATTCATATATTTTACCTCCTAAAATGAGTTAATACAAATTCAGATATTTTAATTGTATTATTTATTAAATGAAAATAGTTTTAAAAGTTAATTTCAAATTGAATGAACAGTAAATGAAAACATTTTGAGATACCTGAATATTATATATATATATATATATATATATATATATATATATATATATATATATATATATATATATATATATATATATATATATATATATATATATATATATATATATATATATCTGTGTATTGGAATCGTATTAAGTCTGAATGCTCTTTTTTGTTCGGAAAGCTTGCCAACTGCTACTTTAAAGTAAAAGTAGCAATTTTGATTTTTTTTTTATAATCCCGACTGAAGTCTATTTGAAAGTCATTAAAGAAGAGACCACGAGCGAAAGTAATTGTTGCTTCTGTATTCTCCATTCCTTGCTCTGTTGATTATAATGATCGCGAGAGATTTTTTTTTATCTGAAGTTATGATTTTTATTTTATGTTGTGATTTTATCTCTTAGACTTCACTTTCTTTCTCTGTCTAAAATCAGTATTAAAATATTGAGACAGTAGCCTTGACCTCAATTCTATGTATACAGCGAGATACAAAATCTACCTGGTAAATGACCTAAATGTGGTAGGTAAACATGGCACAGATATTATTAATATCATAAAGCAATGGCATGCGTTACGTTTTATAAGTATTCTTCAATTTATTCCACTTATTTTGCTTACAAGAATTTTATAACAATTTCAAATTAGAAAACAAATTCTATTGCAAAATCTTGTGAATAAATAATAAATGCTTGATACACAGTTAATTCCATTTTGTATTTGATATCATTTAGTTAAATATTTGAAAAAATTTCGTAAAAATGTTTTGAAATGCATAAAAATTTAGTCTGATTACTGCATTAAATGAGATGTATTCCTATATAATTGTTCAAGCATATGATATTTCGATATATGATGACCACAATGAAATTAATGGAACGCGAAATAACTAATTAAAAGATTTTTGCTTGAAGAATGTTCAGAAAATTAAATAAAAATAAATTCAGTAAATTAAGTCACCTTCGAATAGAATTTTTAGAAAATTTAGTGAAAAACTATTAAGTATTTTTTATTAATATGTTTACTTTACTATGTAAAATACCAAAAATACCATATTAAATTACTATATCAAGTGACATTTATTGATTTATATGAAACTTGTAGAATTTTAGGTTGAGTAAAGTAAACCTATTTTATTGCTTTAAAATAAAATGCAAGTAATGCAAAAACTGCAACATTCTATTAAAATAAAAAAAGAAATTTAAGTAGCTTTGCATATCCATTATTAAGGGGGCAAACCCATTATATTTCATTGTATTATAAGGGTTTATTAATAATATTTTAGTAAATAACTTTAATATTATTACTTAAATATTATTTAATTAACCTTTCCCACAAAGATAAAAATATTATTAAAATAAATTCTTAAACAGTTATATATATATATATATATGTATATATATATATATATTTTTATATATATATATATATATATATATATTCAATCGATAATGACCCGTAAGATTTAATTTAAAACTGTTATTTAATGTTTATGTGTTTCTTTATATATTTTATTCCTATTTTTGTTTTTAAATTTACTTCCTTGCATTATTCTTCATTTCATTTTAATGTGATTCAATTCAAAAATTTCAACTCACGAAACGAAATTCAAAACGAAATATATTAAAACAGTAGTATGCGAAATAATTGATAATTTTTTTATATTTATTACCTCCTTGTTTTCATATTTTCGAAATCCTCCAAAATTTCAATCATCTGAAATATTTTGTCAATTCTATCAAAACATTTCTAACAAGAATAATATAAGGCACATTCATACAGGTTGTAGCAAGACAACTGAACTGGCAATTAGAAACAAATGGGTATGTATGGCCATGGGTAACTTGTATGGGTGCCAGGGCACAAAGGTATCGAATGTAATGAAAGGGCTGATGAACTTGCTAAACAAGGATCGTCTTTTGCTCCCATCGGTGCAGAACCTTTTTGTGGGATCAATTTGAAGACCGCAAAAACCAATCTTCTTAGATGGGAAAAACGGAAGTTGTATGAAGCTTGGCTCAACACTCCTGGTCAAACCCACGCTAAAAGTATGATCTGTGGATCATCAGCGAGGATTGCCTTTGAAATTCTAAGATGCTCTAGGCAGAAGATACGTTTAATCGTAGGCTCCATAACTGGGCACTACTATTTCAGAAAACACCTCCATAAAATGGGACCGTTTCAGCAAGACCCTAACTGCAGGAAATGTCATACGCAAGAGGAAACGGCCAAACATATCATTTACGAATGCGAGGCACTTGCCCTCCCTAGATTAACTTCTTTAGGCATCATCCATACTAGAGAGTTACACCTAGACTCCATTAAAGGGTTACATCGGACTTTATTAATAAAGTGAGTGACCCGAGCAACTGGAGCTAGGAAACATTGGGTTTGTAGTTCACAGTACAAAATGCTGATAAAAGCAGAGGTGCCCAATGACATACAAACCCAACTCTAAGAAGACGAAGACAACTTCCTTATTTGTATTGCAATAACACAAAAATATTAAGGATATCTTTTTTATATATTTTTGCATACAAAAGTTACATATTTAAAATTTTACTTTACAAAGTTTTTGATATGATGTATAAAAAGATCATTAAATATAAACACCGAACTCGCTATTCTCATCCCTCTCTCTCCAGCATATTGGCAGGGATGCTCACCGTAGCTCTTTTAATGTTTCTTTCCAACTCTTCCAAAGTTTGTGGGTGGTCAGTATAGACACGTGATTTTAAATATCCCCACAAAAAAGAAATTACATAGGATCAAATCGAGAGAAAGTGCTGGCCACTCTAATTCACATTGAAATGAAGCACCCAGAAAAATAGACATCTACGACAAATGTTCGGTGTTCATTACTCCCACGCATGATGGTGACTGATCCACAATGTCACACAGCATTATGATCTCCTCCCTAAAACGAGACCACGCCAATCAAATCTTTACTAGTTTTTCTGTTATTGGAGTTGGAAATAAGGAAATTATCTTGCTGTACCATGTATAATATTAATAGATTTTAATATAACCGAAATTTTGAATCTCTGAATGCAAAGCAAATATTTGAAATTCAATATTCCCTTGCATACATTCGTAACATATTTGAAAATATGTAACGAATGTATGCAAAAGAATTTAATGTTCAAATGTAAATATAAATTTTTATTTCATTTAGATTAAAATGCTATAAAAGACTGTTGTGTTTTAATCATCTATATTTACACCTATTTGTCTTTTCTTACAAACATAAGAAAACATTTGCCGCTCAACTTATCTAGTGGTCAGTGTGTCTGACTGCGGATAGGGAAGTCATGGTTTCGAACCCCGGTTCGTGCATGGATGTACTTTCTCTCTCTATCTATCCTGTCTTTGTCCTTTCCTTGTATGAATGAGGTGTGAATGGTTGCCTACCCTATAAACGGGTTCCTATGGCATGTGTGTACTGAGGAAGTCGGACTCCACACCAAAATAGGGTTCAGTTGAAAAAGTGGAGCAGTGCACCCCATTAATGCCAGCCTGGCTGGCACAAGACAACAACAACAACATAAAAAAAAACACTTATAACAGATTTATAGCATACTTTTTTGGATAAGAGTCTACGAATATACCATAATACTCATAAACTAGGCTATAAGATTATAATGTTATGTGTAAAAGATTCTACGTTAATTAAAAAAACATGAATTATATCCATAAAAAAGTTGTCAAAAGTTTGTAATATATATAAATTTTTTATTTCTGATTCATGATGCTTAATTTCTTGTGATAATTTGAAATATTTTGAAATATAACAGGATTCTAATGTTCAAATAACAAATTTATTACAGAATTTGAAAGATCTTAGATTCGAGTAACTAAATCTCAACTATTAAAAAGAGGCTTTTTATTGCAAAACATTTGTTTTTAATCTTGGATGTATGAAACGTTAAACACAATCAAATCTTTGTTGTTTATATAAATGCAATAAAAATGTAGGTTGAAATCTCAAAACTAAAAAAAAAAATAGCAAATTATAACTAATTTTTTAAGCAAATTTAAATGAAGCGAGAATAATATTGGAACTCTCAATTTTTCAGTTCATAAAGATTAAAAGTAAAATATGCGTTCCATAAATTATTTTGTATCTAGCAAAATTTTTCAATTCTCCAAAACTTAAATCAAGAAGTTGACCAGTTTCTTTTTTATTTATTTGTCAGATTTTTGTTTTTTACAATTTAACTGACAAATTATTGTTTAATTACAAAAGAAATTTATTTTCAACATTAATTACTTAATACATTTGAAAAATTTAGAAACGTGAAAAAAAAAACCCTACTTACCCTTATTTAAAAAATTTGTGTTATACATATGTATATATATCAAACTATATCTAAAACTTCGTTAAATTGGGCTTTCCATTAAAAAATTTTGTGTTAAATATGTTTCCTAAATCTGGAAATGTGTGTTAACGATGATTTATATGAGAGACATCATCATTCTTCAGTTATTATCTTATAATTATTTTTCATGGCAAGAGAGCTACATAAAATGGCAGATTTAATCTTTATGCCAGTATTATTTTAATTATTATTTTAAATAAATTCAATCTTTATGGCAGGGAGATTTACCGATGTAATTGTGCATATCAACATATTTTTGTCTATTCATTTAAAAAATAAAATCATTTTTTAAATGAACGGACGATTATCTTAATTCGATATTTAAAAATTTAATAGGATATATATATATATATATATATATATATATATATATATATATATATATATATATATATATATATATATATATATATATATATATATATATATATATATATATTTATATATATATATATATATTTATGCATATATGTATATATATATAAATATATATATGTATATATGTACATATATATATGTATATATATATATATATATATATATATATATATATATATATATATATATATATATATATATATATATATATATATATATATATATATATATATAAATATATATATATATATATATATATATATATATATATATATATAAATATATATATATATATACATAAATATAATATATATATATATACATATATATATATATATATATATATATATATATTTATTTATTTATTTATATAAATTTATAAACGGACACAGTACTCGATATCGGAAGCGAATTTATGCAAAACATCGTATCACGTCGTAGGATATCACTCATATCGCTTTTTTTTCTTCCTCATTTATCGACTCAACAGACGGAGTTAACCTAGCATCATCGGAGAAGCAAGGGGGGGGGAGGCAGCTACAAAAAGTGATCTCTTCCCTTTAAAGAAGGCTAAGGGGGGTCGCAGCGTGCGACGCCCTCCCCCAATGTCATTGTTAGCGACTTGGAGGTCGTGTGGGGAGCGCGTGCCGTGTCCTGCATGCAACCGCAGATGTTTGATATTTCGGCAGGACGAAAAATCTCCATAGGCAGTCCCTCGCACGCATCCCCAAGGTCTGTGGCGATATGTAACGGCAACTCGAGCGAAAGGAGGTCTTGTAAACTTAAACCTCAAAGCAAACACTCGACGCTGCGATTTTTATGGAGATACCCCCAGTCAGGCCTTTTCTTTGCTTAATGTGTCTTTGATGCACTTATGAATTGCACTCTCCCTCTCGATATGCCTCCAACTTTTTCGACATTTTTACTGCAGTGAAAATACCGAATCGGAGTAACGAGTCATTTATTAGAGGATAAAAGAAAGGTTGAAAATTAAGTGAAGGAACACACTTTTAACACAATGAATCAGAAGACGTCTGCATTTATTTATTTTTTATTCAAGCTAACATCAAATCAGCGCTTTTGTGACCGATCTTCGATTTATTTCTTGCCATGTACTCGTGACCACAATTTCTAAGCATTTATAGAAAGCAGCTTGATCATGTATCTCGAAATAATGGTTTTTATGTATGAGTCAGTATGATAAGCATTACATAAATTCATACATGAAGCTGATTTAGAATTTTTTATTTCGAAGCATCTTATTTACCGTTTCATTTTTATAATTTTTAGTAAACTATGTTTTAACGACATAGTTTACTTTTTTGTTTAGCTCCAAAAATTTCCTTTCATTCAATAAAAGTGTACATGAATTTTTTCCGAAATTATTATAAAGCTATGTTTAAAAATCAACATTGATCGTAAGTAAAACTTGTAAACGATACAAAATCATAAGCAAGTACTATATGCACATCTATATTTACCTATCTATCTATAGAATGATAGTAAATTAGTAAAAAGGATAGTTCAAGATTGCAAAGTGCAAAAACTATCTTGAATGTACTGCTTTTTTTCTATTAAAATTCTTTGTAATTCAATACAATCAAGTCTAGTTTAAATTTCGTCTTCTATATGTATGCTGTAGTTGGTAAACAGCTAATTAATTTGGTACAAATGTAAATATATGTTAGCAAATAATAACATTAGTTATATATTTCACAGACAATTTCTTGACCGCGAGTTTGAACAGTAAAAATAAAATTCAATAACAAAGTGTTTGTAAATATAGTGTAGTTTTACTTATATTATTTTTCTAATTTACATAACTTCAACATGTAATTTCAATAAAATTCTTTGAAGTTTAAGTAAGCGTTTTATTTTTAAAAAAATGACTTAGTTTATGCACCACACATTTGTATACACATCTTATTATGACTATTGCTCGGTTGAAAATTATAAATTAAGACATCAAACGGTCTCTTGTAAGTAAATATTCTTGAAGCAATTTCGATTGGTAGTAATTGAAGTTTAAGAATAGTTTTATTTTGAAAGGCTAATATATCATAATATTATATCAGTAATCTAAACATAATTTTTGTTTGTTTATAAAGTCATTTTTTGCGTTTGAGTGTAATATCTCAGTCAAAATGTGTAATACCAAAGAACACAAACCATTTCGTCTAAATGAATATTTATTTAAATACCATGGAAATAAAACTTCCACCCCCTTAATTTTTAAATATCAAGTGATATTAACTTTTAATTTGATAAAAATGAAATTGAACTCATGTATAAAATTATTAAAGAATTTCAATTTCTTTTTTGAAATCAATTTTTATATCTAATAAAATAAGGTTTTAAGAAAGTTAACTGTATTTAGTCCCCAAATTTTTTGATTGGTATTTCGGCATTGTTTGATTGATATTTCGACATTGTTTGATAGGTATTACGACATTCTTTGATTGGTATTTCGACATTGTTTGATTGTTATTTCGACATTGTTTGATTGGTATTTCGACATTCTTTGATTAGTATTTTGACATTGTTTGATTGGTATTTTGGCATTGTTTTGGTATTTCGACATTGTTTGTGATTGGTATTTTGGCATTGTTTGATTCGTATTTCGATATTTAGACATTGCCTGATCGGTATTTTGTCATTGTTTGATTGGTATTTCGACATTGTTTGATTGGTATTTTGATTTTGAGATCACTCAAAACTCTACATAATTTCTATTATACAAAGTAAAATCATATTCATAACAGTGAATTTTTGGCGAAAAAAATGAATTGATGACCCAGATAATGTTTAGAAGAGAGTCGACATGCACAGCAATCGCCAAATGTTATGCTTTTTTTTATCCCATTTCATTTACCCCTTTTAATCCCTCAGCCTACCTCATGTGCGAAACGCATCCGCAATACTGAGAACACCTACTGTCCCCGGAAAAACACTTCCACATTTCGCGCGCTTCCGAGAGAGGAGATTGAGTAGCGGGGAGGGGGCAGTTAACTGTAAACCGCGTTCGCCCCCTCAGGTGAGTGAAAGAGATGAGGGGTATACCCCGGATCGCATGGAGGAGTTGCTGAGGCATTCGCTCTCCGGTAGCCCTGCCGGAAAGGTGTGCGTTCCATGGAGTCGGAGGGGTTCTTGGAGTACGAGGCTGGATGCGGCCGCCTCGATAGTGGCATTGTCGAGCAGCAAGCGATTCCGAGGCGGGATACCCGGGATCACAATCAGCATCCCTATGGTGTCGGAAGATTCGTGGACGCGGGGGTCTGGATGAATTCCATTAATAGGATAGGTGGAGGTATTTATGATTTGTTAGCTCACCTATTTCGTCTGCGTTATTGTTCAAACCTTTAAAATATCTATTTTCGAAGAGAAAAATTTATAAAATCGTTTTCTTTTGAAAATGATTAGTGAAAATGTTTTCAAAAGTGATTTGGAAATATATTTTTCCGTTTTAGAATAACCTTTATATCAACGTAATTTTTTTTTTTTTTTTTACTAAAATATTCCCATTATATTCAGAAAAATAAATGTTTTTTTTTTGATTTGACGATTATTTTACATTTCTTAACTTCATTTTTCAAGTATCGACTTTTATTGTACAGAAACCACCTCCTTATATCATAAATAAGCTGATATTATTGTTTTAGTTTAAGAACTTTAAGACTTGGGAGTTAAATTATTTTAAGACAGTGTTTATTTCCTTTGTAAGAAATATTGTGTCAATTGTGTGTCTAAAAAATGTAGTATTTTTCAGATATACGATTTGCACTTATTATCGTATTATGCTAATTATATAAATTTTCCTTTTATCACAATTTATATTGTATAAATAAAAAATTTAACTCAAAAAAGAAAAATAATATTTTGTTATTCAAATTTTTAATTTTAAAAGGTTTCAAATTTTCTATGGATCTGTAGAAATAATACATGGAGGTTACGTTTTTAATTATATGTATATATGTAATTTTTGTTAATATGAAAGTACAAAAAATGCTAAATTTTGAACAGTAATTGTTCAAATTATCGTTGATGGAACCAATTCATATTTTGTAACTTGATTGAAATCAAAAGCCTATATCAGCTAAATTTTGCGTTTTAGTATGTTCGTAAGTATTTTGATTATTTAACTAATTATATCTAAAGTAATTCATTACCTTAAATATGATGCGTTTATTCTGCTCATTACATTAAATTTTACAAAATAATTCTACCAAAATAAAATAAAAAAAACTTAAACAAACAATAATTATAATTTAGATGTCAAAAAAATGCTCCTTCTAAAATTTTTATTTAATTCTTGCAGCATTTAAAAATATGTTTACTTTGTTTTATTATTTTATTTATATTTACTTACAGTTTTAAGAAAAATATATTCGGTAAAATAAAATTTTTTATAAAAATTAAAGTAATTATATTAAAAATAATAAGCATAAAAACCAATTAGCTATATAGAAATAAAGAACAATTATTTTTTATAATTTTAAATAAAGTCCCTTCTTTGCTTTATCTTTCAATAATACTATCTTTAAATTAAACATATTTACTACGTAAATTTTATATTATACATGTATACAAATCTTGCACATTATTATCTACGAAATTTGGATGAAATATAATGTAATAATACGAATGTGATTATATGTGTATATATATATATATATATATATATATATATATATATATATATATATATATATATATATATATATATATATATATATATATATATAATACGTGAATATAATGAAATTCTATTGAGATTGAAAAGAAAAACCCCTGTTATTATAGACAGGGTTTCTAACAAAAAGTAAGTATAAATTGTATAACTCTTAAGTATAAATTGTAAGATTATTTTAAATGTAAATATCTATATAGAATTTTTGACGTTAATTTGAAATATTTTTAATTGAAATTGAATTTTAAGAAATTAATATAATAGCCCTTAAAATAAAGTACAATATAAAAGTCTGGTAAAGAAAAATTAAAATAATTTATCAGACTTTATCTGGTTATTTTATTTTTGAATTATGATTTTATAACTATATAAATAATATCTTTATAATTTAAAAACATCCGTAAAATATTACGCGCGTAAAACTGATAATGAGAACTGAATTTTATATCAGTGAATAGCTCTCTGATTTTTCTTAAAGTTTGAATTTCCCATTCTTAATTGAATTGGAAAAATATGAAAACGTACAAATTTGTATAAGCATAATATTTTTAATAACTAAACGATATACAATTTTTAATAACATTTAATAGCATTTCTGACGACGATATGTTACTTATAATGACACAATTACAGTAAAAAATAATACAACATACTATTTCAGTTAAGACATTTCGGTAGTAAATGTCTTATTTCTACTGGTATGAAAAAAAATTGGATTTCTATATATATATACATATATGTATTGCGTTTACCATATTTTTGTAAAATTTTAAAATACTACAAACTAATAAAATTTAATAAATGAATAAAAAATAACTAAAAACTTTTTAAATGTTTAATATTGTAAATGTAATTATATATTTAGAGTCTGGACACGTAAAATATGTTAAAAGATCTATTATAAGAGCTTTTACTTAATAATATATTTAGATATTTGTATTCTTGCTTCGCAAAACTTGAAAGCCTTCTTATTTAATATATTTTAATGGTAATCTTCTTTATAATAATAAATTAAAATTTTTGTCATTAAAATACAGTTTGATAAAGATAACAAGAATATTTCATGTGAAAACAAGAACAATTTTATAAATTTCACGTACTTTCAAAACCGTTTACGTTATTTAAAAGTTTTAAAAAATTAATATTTTCTTAAGAGAAAAACAGTGTTCCGCAATTAGCGCATTTCTTTTTATATTTCACTCATAAAATAAATATTTAGTCTATACATAGATCATAATAAAAATATCAATAAAAATTTATATTTTTTACTAAAAGTTTAAGTATACTAATTATTTTTTTGTATTTCATTTTAATAAAATTTTACTAATGAGATTTTATTTCAAGTCAGGAAACTAAATTTGAAATTAATATTTTTTTTAACGTAAAATATTCTTAGTAATTTTTATACAATACGGAATAATGAAGAGAAAAGAATAACTAATATATTTTTTATTAGCATTCAGCATTAATGAATGAATGCGAAAAATGAGTTTCAGCTACTTGTTGTTTTTTCTTCGAAGAAAGATGGGTTATCTCTTTTTATTAAAAACAAAAGACTTATACAAATATATATTTGGTTTTATAATAAGTATTGAGATATGAAGCCGCTTTTCATTCCTGCATAGTTGCCTAATAAACAATACATTTACTAATTTAGAAAGAATTTTATTGAAATTTACTGGGTAAAGCTGCATTTTGTAACTTTAATTAAAAATACAAAAAAATCATTTAAAATTACTTATATAAACTCCATTTAAAAATCTTCCTTATATTTATTTTAAATTGGAATTACTAGACATAAAAACGTACTGAAAATATATTTAAGTAGTTATTTAAATTATCATTGGAAAAAACATATATGAATGAAAAAACTACTCGATAGTACGAGCTTCTTTTTCAATTTAAACAATCGAGTTTTTTCCATTGTTATGCGTATTGACAGACTTACACACGAAATTCAGGTTTAAAATTTCATAGAGAATGGTACTCAGAAAATAAAAATTTATTGCATAAATAGTGTGAAAGAATAGTAATGAAACGAATGAATACAATTTTAACAACAATGTATAATATCATATAAAAAAATAAATTTATATATTTTAAGAAAGTATATATATAAATATATATACATATATTATTTTTTTTAAATTTAAAATCGAAATTTGTATTAGTCTGAATATAATATTTGAATGCTTAAGTATTATAATGCATATTGGTTACATAAATATTTATAAATTAATACAAGTTTACAGGTGAAAATTACATAACCATTTTACGTTCACTTAAATGAAAGATTTTTTATTTATAATATATTTTTCAAGTGTTATAATGCATATTGGTTACATAAAAATTAAAAAGTTAATACAAGTTTACAGATGAAAATTACATAGCCATTTTACGTTCACTTAAATGAAAGATTTTTTATTTATAATATATTTTTAAGTGTTATAATGCATATTGGTTACATAAATATTAACAAAGTTAATACAAGTTTACAGATGAAAATTACATAGGCATTTTACGTTCACTTAAATGAAAGATTTTTTATTTATAATATATTTTTTAAGTGTTATAATGCATATTGGTTACATAAAAATTAAAAAGTTAATACAAGTTTACAGATGAAAATTACATAGCCATTTTACCTTCACTTAAATGAAAGATTTTTTATTTATAATATATTTTTTAAGTGTTATAATGCATATTGGTTACATAAAAATTAATAAAGTTAATACAAGTTTACAGATGAAAATTACATAGCCATTTTACCTTCACTTAAATGAAAGATTTTTTATTTATAATATATTTTTTAAGTGTTATAATGCATATTGGTTACATAAAAATTAAAAAGTTAATACAAGTTTACAGATGAAAATTACATAGCCATTTTACGTTCACTTTAATGAAAGATTTTTTATTTATAATATATTTTTTAAGTGTTATAATGCATATTGGTTACATAAAAATTAATAAAGTTAATACAAGTTTACAGATGAAAATTACATAGCCATTTTACGTTCACTTAAATGAAAGATTTTTTATTTATAATTTATTTTTTAAGCGTTATAATGCATATTGGTTACATAAATATTAATAAAGTTAATACAAGATTACAGAGGAAAATTACATAGCCATTTTACGTTCACTTAAATGAAAGATTTTTTATTTATAATATATTTTTTAATGTGTTATAATGCATATTGGTTACATAAAAATTAAAAAGTTAATACAAGTTTACAGATGAAAATTACATAGCCATTTTACGTTCACTTAAATGAAAGATTTTTTATTTATAATTTATTTTTTAAGCGTTATAATGCATATTGGTTACATAAATATTAATAAATTAATACAAGATTACAGAGGAAAATTACATAGCCATTTTACGTTCACTTAAATGAAAGATTTTTTACTTATAATATATTTTTAAGTGTTATAATGCATATTGGTAACATAAATATTAATAAATTAATACAAGTTTACAGATGAAAATTACATACCCATTTTAGGTTCACTGAAATGAAAGATTTTTTATTTATAATATATTTTTGCATGAAATACTATCACGAATAAAAACTCTTTAATTAAAAAAAGTCTTTTTTTTGGAAATTTTATAAAATTTTAATGTATATATATTAGTTAGTCATTATCAGTTTTCATTTTGATTCTCATTTATAATAGTTAAGCAATTCAAAACTAGTTATTACTTAGCAGTTAAGAATAATTTATTTTGTTAAATTAATTATTACTTTTAATATAATTTGATTGCTTCAATGTTAATTTTATTTACTATTAAAAATGTAGCAGAACTATTACATATATTATATATTCCTAACTCTAGCACTTTATGCATATTCTGAACTATTATAACTGAATAAATAATACGTATTGGCTTGTAAATAGCATTAATCCACAAAAAGCATCTTTTTGAAAATATTTTCCTCCTTGCCGTACTTTGCATCAAAAATAAAGCTAAATTTAGCCTCTAAAGACTTAACTATTAACATTTCAAAAAGTTCATATAAATAACACAGCAAAATTAATTATTTATAATTTCCCTTATATTATTCAAGTTTCTATTTCATAAAATTTAAATTTATTAAATTACTATCACGCATAATTTTATGAACCATTCATTTGCAGTTTATTATTAACATTTCAATAAGTTCATAGAAATAACACAGCAAAATCAATTATGTATAATTTCCCTTATATTATTCAAGTTTCCATTTCATAAAATTTAAATTTATTAAATTGCTATCGCGTATAGTTTTATGAACCATTCATTTGCAATTTTTATTAAAATGTATTACTCGTACAAAATGTTACTGTAAAATAATTTAACTTGAATCAAATCAATTGGAAAAAAGAGACGGATTTTTTAAAAAAATTAACTTATAGTAATTCAATTGATTGTTGAAAAATAAATAAAACACAATCAAATGAGTGCCCGTCTTATAACGAAAATATTGTAATGAATTCTTAGCGGAATTTACTCAAAAATATGAAATTTTTTTATTGAAACTGTTAGCATTATTTTTGTAGAATAATTATTAAAACTTTTATAGTTATAATGAACTACACATTATCTTTAATAAAAAGTAAACTACAACTTTTTCAGTGTGCTTGAACAACATATTTTATCTTTTAATTTTTATAAAAGTTTAAAATCCCCATAAAAACCTGCTTTTAATGATTAAATTCACTTATCCGTTTAGAATCACTTTATAAGTAGACATTTCATCGAAGTTTTACGAAAATGATAAGAATTTCTTAATTATTTTCTTTACTAGAAATTTTTATTGAAACAATTTGGTGATTACAAACTTTCAATTGATGCAAAGTTTCTTAAATGGTAAATGGGTATATAAGAAAGCAGTTTTCCATTTTTTTTATCAATGAAACAAATAAATACTTTATTAGAGAGTAACCTCTAACAAACCTCGATATTTCATTTTTCTAGCATACAAGAAATGATAAAAGATTTATCTAAAATAGTTTCAAAGTTAACTTTATATATTTATAAGACTTTTTTAAAGTAGTTATACTAGAAGCTCTATTTACTACCACTCACATTTGGTTCATTCAACTTAAATTTATTTCTTATTAAAATTTTAGTTTTAAAAAAAATGAATTTTATCATCTTTCTGTTTATTTTAGTTTTGATGTTTGTACTTTCTGCTCGTAGAATTTTCTAAATGTTTTAACAGTTCCTCGTATAAGGGTTGGAGCTGAATGACTTACGCTAGAAATCAAATTTTTTTTAAATTAATAATGAAACAAAATGAATATTAATAAAGTCGAAACAATAAAAATGAACAACCCCCGGCATTTTCTGTTCCAGACCTCCCGCCCAAATACCGTTCGTCACCCAACTTGAAGATCTATCCTCACCAGGCGGAGGATTCTCCGCCGGCTTCCTTACCTCCTGCCCTCATCCCGGATCGGATCCGGCAGCCAGCAACCACTCTACCTCCCGGACTGTCGACGTCTTCGGTGGGGCTGACGCATCACCACCACCACCACCAGAAGCCTCCCAACGCCATGGCGAGACGAAACGAACGAGAAAGGAAGAGGGTCCGCCTCGTCAACCACGGTTTTGCCACACTGCGCCAGTACCTCCCGCAGGGCAACTC